>OVBE01000484.1:0-49584 GCA_900406425.1 Iberis pinnata
CACATTTTTCATCTCTTCTTGTTTAGGTTGTTGAGATCGTTAATCGGTATGATAATGGATGCATACCGTTGCCTTCTAGAGCTAACAAGGTTGCATACATTCGATGAACTGCAGATAAATCCTGTGTCGGGACACTAATTGTGAGTCTCCAGTGCAATATTGTAGCATTTCTCTCCTTGAATGTGTTTGTTTACTTTCTCTTTTCCCCTTGGGTATTGCCAGGTTCCTAAGCGTATGAAGAAACCTATCTACGTTTATTACCAGCTTGAGAACTTCTACCAGAATCACGCAGGTATTGTTGAGTACTTCTAATTTGTATGGGGTTACAGTGCTTATCCTAGAGAGAATTGCTAGAATATGCATTCCTTATATCTCCGGCATTGGTATTTTTGATATTGCAGATATATGAAAAGCCGAAGTGATTCGCAATTGAAAAGTGTGAAAGATGAGAATCAAATAGATGCAAGCAAGCCTGAGGATGATGTTAGTGGGCAGCCAATTGTCCCATGTGGTCTAATTGCTTGGAGTCTATTTAATGACACATACACTTTATCAAGAAACAGCCAGATTTTAAACGTAAACAAGAAAGGAATTGCGTGGGAGAGTGACAAAGAACACAAGTTTGGGAAAAATGTATTTCCCAAGAACTTTCAAAATGGTAATATCACTGGTGGTGCCAGACTTGATCCAAATATATCAGTAAGCCTCTAATACTTTAATACTGTCACAGACCTTTACCATATCTTTTGCAAAACACTTGACTTAAGACATTCTCTCTTTCTCTTTTGTTTCTTCTGGTGTTTCGGTTAAGTGATCAAGAGGATCTGATCGTATGGATGAGGACTGCAGCTTTGCCAACATTNTCTTTCTCTTTTGTTTCTTCTGGTGTTTCAGTTAAGTGATCAAGAGGATCTGATCGTGTGGATGAGGACTGCAGCTTTGCCAACATTTAGAAAACTATACGGAAAGATAGAGACTGACCTGGAAAAGGGTGATACCATAAACGTAACTCTGTTAAACAACTACAACACATACAGTTTCGATGGGAAAAAGAAGCTAGTTTTGTCAACAACTAGTTGGCTCGGTGGAAAGAACGACTTCCTCGGCATTGCTTACCTTACAGTTGGAGGAATCTGTTTCTTCTTAGCACTTGCATTTACTATCATGTATCTTGTGAAACCTAGGTATATTTTCTACCCTTAGCTACAAAATGTAACATACTAAGGTTATAATAAGCTAAATGTAAGTAGATACTAATTTGGTGTTGCGGTTTTTGCAGACGACTTGGAGATCCTACCTACTTGTCGTGGAACAGAACTGGAGGTCGGTAAACAAAGACTAAATCATCTGTTGCATATGTAAATCTCTTTACCCATGATTGTAATTTTCAGTAAGAACTGTAAGTGATTATTTGTATTGTTGATGTTGAAATGGTATATGATGTTACAGTTGAAAAAGTTGAAAGATGCTCATATATATAGAAATGAATGGTTGATAGTTGATACTACCTCTCTCTCTCTCTACCTTTAGTTATTGTTTGTCTCTATCAAAAGCAGTCACTGTGTTCAAATATAGAATAATATTGATTCCAAAGATTACAGATTCGACAAAAAAAACAGCTACATTTTGCGTTTGTTTGTTAATAGCTGCAGATTCACTAGATTATGCCCAAATAGCAAGGAGAGACATAGAAGCTGCACCTAGAAGAAGAGAAAGAAACGCAGCTAAGTGAAGCCAGAAATTAGATTGCAATCTTGGATTGACGAAATCAGGAGCAAGAAGATCAACAAGTGACATGTAAATCAGAATTCCAGCTGATGCAGCATTCAACATTCCTTCCACCATTATAGCTTCTTTACTCTCTTTCCTATAGCCAAAACCACTAGACATCCCCATCCCTATTCCTATCCCAACCGGTGCAGTCACCGAGAAAAATGTCGCCATTATCACCGTCGATTTCGACTTCATCTCAGCCTACACACATACATACATCTATCAGACTAAGCAAATATATGGTGTTAAATTCATAGATAAAGTAAAGTGATAAGAGACTAACCAGAGAGATGCAACCACCAAGGCCAAGTCCTTCAAAGAACTGATGAAAAGAGAGAGCAGCCATAAGTGGCTTTATGGTCTCTAAACTTTGTGAAGCTCCAAGTGATATTCCTATAATAACTGAATGAACAACTATCCCAATCTCAAGAACTTGAGACACAATCCGTCTCCTGATCAACTCAGTCGAGCCATGTGTGTGCCCGTGAGTCGCGTGCGTGTGAACATGAACATGACCATGACCCGCGTGCTCTTCTTCATCTACTACATTCACTTGCTTACTCCTATTGTTACTGTTAAAATGCTGCCTCTTATAATACCCCGTCGCGAAAGTATCGATCATCAGAGTCCCCATAGCCGACAACATAGCGACAAAACCCGCGAAAGGGAATTTGCCAGCTGTCGTGTTTTGGAGACAAGGTGAGTTTAGTCTATCGAATGCATCTGGTAAAATATGGACAAACCCTGTGCATAAGATTACTCCTGCAGCAAAAGCTTTCACCATAAAGAAAATATCATTTTCCGGCTGTAACGCCGGAATTTTTTTCCCGATCAACGGTAAACTCACACCGACTCCTCCTGCTACAAGAAGCAAAGCAATTGAACCAAGTTTTAGCTTTGTTGCTTTCTCTGCTTCCTCTTGTGACACAGCGTCATGATCATCATGACTTGTACAATCACTTGAGGCACAACACACATTTAAACATATTAGTAATATTATATAAACTCTTAACATGTTTGTGACAAAACAGCCACGATCAGACATGAGTTTAGATATTTTTTTACTTGTTTTTGGATTGTTAGAAAAGTAAAGTGTGGAGAATTATGAGATAGAAATGACAAGTTTTTATAGAGAGAAAGCGAGTGAGAGAGAGAATCTTTAACTTTAGAAGTGAGTGGTCCATAAACTTGTATTAGCAGAATCTAACTTACGTAGAGTTGACCACTTACTTATACAAGTTAATTTCATTGTCACACAAAAAATTCTCTTTTGTTGATAACATTTAAACACAAAATAAAAAGAGAAACTTGGTTAATAAAATACTTTTTAATTTTATATTTGGTAAAATAATATTTTTTAGAGTAACTTTTGTATATTAGGTATTTTTTGTTTTTTAATTTGAAAAATAGGTATTTTATTTTTTTTAATTTGGAAAATAGGTATTTTTTGTTTTTTATTTGCAAAATATGTATTTTTGTTCATTCATATGAACCATTCGTCGTTCACACAGACAACTCACCGTTCACATAAATCATTCATCATTCACATAAACAATTCATTATTCACAAAAATAATTTACATTCATCATTCACGAAACAAAAAGTACCTAAATACAAACTTTTATAAAGTACCCTTTAGCAAATTATAAAACTTTTTAATACTTTATTACCTAATTTTCTCATTTTTTCTTCTAAAGATTTTGTATTTGAACATTTTTAAATTTATGAATTGTGAATAGTTACATATGAATTATAAATACTAAAAATCTGAATGATGCATTATTTATGTGAATAGTGAATTAATCGTGAATCGATAATCTAAATAGACAAAAATATTTATTTTCATAATATAAACAAATATACTTATTTTCTAAATTAAAATAAAAAATACTTTTTATATATAAAGAAATGGAACGAACAATAGAAAGCATTGCAAAAAGTCGGCTAAAGAAATTCATTGGTTATTGTAAGAAATTCCTCAAGCATCTTTAGATTTTAATGTTTGGATGGTTGAGATTATACGACCTTTCGATATCTTCTAATCATTAGTCATCTATTTAAACATTCTTAAGATCACAATAATTAAAACTATAAGTAAAAGAAAAACATATAAGATTAATTAAGGTTCGGATGGTCAAGAACTAGCTAGGTTACTATATATCTTTTTTTCACTTTATCAAAAGCAAAAAAAACTATATGTATATAAATTCAAATGTTATAACTTTATAACAAGAAAGTTAATGTGAAGACAGAATGTCGTCATGTTAGTGTGTGAGCTGTTAAAAGAATGGTTTCATTCATTTTAAAAAATTTACTTTAAGCTTTCAAGAAATGAAGATGGTCTCATTGTCCTCACAAAGTGGTATGGGTGGATGAATTTGGGTCGGCTAAGTCACATCACATGTCTCAAATTTAAATTTTATTATCATCGATTGGGTATGATCGTTACATAAACCTAATCATTTTGGCCTTTACTTTTTAGTTTGAAGTCTCAATTACACAAATGGAAATATTCTCCTAGTCGTAATTCTATCTAAATAAAGTTCATTCATATAAAATTAGCATAAGATATAGTTGGAAATCTAAAAATCTTTAGAGAAAATTGGATAATAAGGTACTACAAAGATTTTTTATTTACTAAATGGGTACTTTGTAAAAGTCTTTGTATTTAGATATTTTTTTCGTTTCGTGAATGGTGAACATTTTTGTGAATGATGACGGTGAATCGTTTATGTGAATGATTAATTGTTTTGTATTAATGATGAATGAGTCATGTGAACGATGAATAGTTTGCCTGAATGATGAATGACTTAGTGAATGAACAAATATACCTATTTTCAAATAAAAAAATAAAAAATACATATTTTCTAAATGTAAAAACAAAAGTACCTATTTACAAATTAGAAAACACAAAGTACCCCATGTTTCATTACGCTGTAATGACAAGCTTGCTTGGCTTCCGGTGAAGTCCGGTTTATATTCTACCTGCTCAGGGTATGGAGTGACTTCTACAGTGGATGTTCCCTCCACTTCTCTGAACTTTCAATGGCAAAGTAATCTCTGGCGACTTAATACTGACCCCAAAGTAAACTCATTTCTTTGGAAAGCCTCGGCTAATGCTCTCCCCACTGGCACCGAATTAGCTAAGAGAGGATTGTTATCGGCTCTGCCTTGCTCTTATTGTGGAGAATCTGAATCGCCTAATCATTTACTTCTTCATTGTCCATTTGCGATGCAGGTCTGGAGACTTGCCCCTCTCCATAATTTCACCATATCAATTGGAGACTTGTTTCCCTTCTTCTTTTCGAAGGCCAAGCTTGCGACTGTTATTCCTCCAACAGGATTACAGAAGGCATCTCAGTTCTGTTGGATCAATTGGAACATATGGTTAGCAAGAAATAACCGCATCTTCTCTGTGATATCCCTTTCGGCGATTGAGGTCATCATTAAGGCTATTTTCGAAGCTAAAGAGTGGGAAATGGCCCAGTCCTTACTCCCGAAAATAAAAGTTCTATCTGCATCTGAGGCTATCCCCTACACCTCATCCGGCTTCCTCTGCTTTGTTGATGCCTTGTGGACAGCAGTTTCAGAATTCTCAGGGTTAGGTTGGGTCTTCATCATGCATGATAGCTCTCCTCTGAACCTCACTCTCAACGCGGACCTCAGACTTGTTCGACACTAATTGATGAAGCTACTGCACTCAAGGAGGCGATGCTTTACTCCCTCCACCATCATTGAAGAGATGTAATCTTCTTATCAGACTCTTTGACGTTGATATCATTGCTTTAGTCAAATAGTATCTCTACTGAGCTATTTGGCCTTTTGAGTGATATTCGACTTTGCTTCCAGACTTTAATTCTGTGTCTTTTACTTTTGTTTCAAGAGAAAACAATGTCATTGCAGACAAATGTGCTAAAGAAGCTCTTCTTAGCCAAAATACACATTCTGTTTTTGTATTCTGATTAATGAAATTTCTCAATGTTTGACAAAAACAAAAATAAAAATAAAAAATACCCAATTTACAAAAAAAAAAAAAATTATCACTAGTCCTCCTGTTCATAATACACAAACCTTTTACATGTGAATTGTCAATGGTTTTATTATGAACACATTTGTCACTTTCCTCTCTTTCTAAATTTTGTTGTCTCTTCTTTTTTTATTTTTCCCTGTAATACTATTGTTGAGATAAAAAAAAAAAAAAAAAAATTTNAAAAAATAGAATTATAATAAGAGGAGCAACTTTCACACTCGTCATTAAAAAAAAAAAAAAAAAAAACATAAACCGTTTAGAAAACTCTCAAAACTCTTTGTTCTTTTTTTCTTTGTGGTTTATTGTGTTTGACAACAATAATAATCCTCCATGAATCAGTTTATTTTTTGTGTGAACAAATTGTGAGAATAATAGGCGAATGATAGCGAGCATTTTTAGACGAACACGTCTTTGCTTGTTTCTCTTTTCTTTTTCACCATAGAACAATAGCTAGGATGAGGTTTGGTAATTAGGTTTTAGGAATTTAAGCTCTTTAGACTAGGACCAACTCATGGAAATGAGGATTCCTTAAACCCATTTTAATAATTTTTTAATCCCAATTCATGTTTTTTTTTTTCATTTCTGAAACACATTACAAAAACTGACCCAACATACCAAACAAGAAGACAAAAAAACAGAAATCAACATGGTTAAACAAACCAAAGAACCAGAACGGATGGCAAGAGCAAACGCAATCCACAAAGGCGCAATGAAAGGAGAACAAGCAAACTGGATGACCGAGCTCGACGCTTTAAAAGGTAGCTATTTTTTGTTTAGGATTTTCCCAACAGCATCAAGACCGCCACATGTCAGTTTTCAGTCCATGATTGGTGGTCCTAATTTTGATAGTTATTTTTTTGTCAACTGTTGACTTGTTTTTTTTGTTTTTTGTTTATCTTTGTAGGACTGAACTTTCGGGTATTCGATCCGGTTCCGGTTTTTCGGTTCCTAAATTCTAATACCCAATCGATACTTTTTTAATATTCGGTTCGGTTCCGGTTCGGTTTTTGTCGGTTCTGGGTTGGCTCGGTTCCATGTTAAATGAACCCGAAAATACCAAAATCTTTGGTTCTAAGTCGGTTCTGGGTATTTCAGATCTGAAATACCAAAAAAATATCCAAAATTTTTGGTTCTATGTCGGTTCCGAGTATTTCATACCTGAAATACCAAAAAATACCCGAAAAAACTAAAATATCCGAAATAATTTAAAATTAAATTACCCGAAGAAAAACTAAAATACTTAAAATATATAATATGTATATATATATATATGTTCAAATATTTCAATTAAAAAATTTATGCTCAAATATTAATACAATAATTTTTTAGTTTCATGAAATTTATGCTCAAATATCTCAGTTAAAAAAATAATTTTTAATTCTTAAGAACCACATTGGGGGCACTAAAATTAAGAAAGTCTTTAATTTTGTAAAGATTACTAAATCAAATAATCATTAGAACCTCTAATGACACTACAACAAAAAGTGTATTTTGTATCATTTCTTTTTAATAATTGTATTAGTTATAAGTGATGCAATTAAAATTTACATCAATTAAATAAATGATTTAATAAGTGATGATGCAAATACTTTACATCACTAAAAAATCAATTGACACAAATATTGTATCATTTTTTTAATTGATGTTATTACAAAAATGATGTAATATTTTTTATATATTTTAATTTATCTTATTATTTGTTATATTTATAATAATTGATATTTACATCATTTGTTAATAAATGATAAATAAAAATAGTCAATTTTTATAAATGATTAATAAACCCATTTTGAATAAATTAAATTATTTAATATTATGATTCAAATTAAAAAACGAATCTAATTTTCAATAATCATTACTTAATTTAATTAATTACTCTTAATCTTATTAATTCATTTGTATTGCACAAAATCGTTTACAATATATAGAAAAATCTTGAACAATAAAAATTCATCATTTACAAAAAATAAAAGTGAAAAATAATAATTATAATCAATCTAATAAAATACAAACTAAAAGTGATATGAACATCTCAATCAAAATATAATTATTTTTTTCTTTTCTTCCATCTCTAATTCTATGATTGTCGAGTCAGTCGTGTATATCATGAATCTTCATCTTCAAATCTTCTATGATATGTCTTTTTTTAATTTGGTCACTGATTCAATATATCACCGTCTTGAAATATGTTCATCCTACAAAATTGTGGAACATAAGAGAATGATTAATAAAAAAATATTTGTCAACCTTGTCAAGTTAATTGGAATTACTAATACCACTTGCAAGTGTATAGAGCATAAAGAGATAAAAATACCTTTTGGTTCTCTTAATCAATATAGAAAACACACAACTTCTATTGATCTCATACTTTTCCAACTATTGGATAATCTCACCATTTACTATAATTTCACAGTTTCCTTTGGAGAATGAAAGCTTTACAAATTTGAACAAAGATATCTATAAAAGAATGTTAGTGATTTAGTGACTTTTAAAAAGAAAATTTGGTTAGAGAATATTGCAAAAGAGGTTAGAGATCTTATATTTAAGATGGTTAATTAACAAAAAGAAACATAACTTTAATAACTAATGTAACAAAATTTATAGATATTAAGCGTAAAAAGGATATCCACGTTTTTGATATTTTTTTGATGAAAAAACGTTTTTGATATTTACCAAATTGTTATAGAAAATAAAACATTATAATTTTAATTCTAAAAAAATCTATACGGTTTACTTGTTGCAAAATTGTTGTTAAGATTTTCTTCTTTTTCTTTTGTTTTATAAGTAAGATTTGTCAATGCAAAAATCTATAGAAATTTTGCCACTAATATTTTTAATATCACTATTCTATAAAAATTAAAAATAAAGGTTAAAATATTTATTAATAGAAAAAGTATGGTATATTCTAACTAATTTAATTATCCAATGAAGTATTTTATTTTAGATGATTAAAAATAACTAATGTATATGAAATAATGTTATTAATATATAATATATTAATTGGTAGCTATCATTTATTTAATATTAAAATTATTAAGAAGATACATATGAGTTTTAACGTGAGTACGTAGACATTCATAGCACTTATATATACATATTTTTATTTTAAAATAAAATAAAATTTTGGTGGGTTTATGAAAACAAAGATATTTTTTATAAAAAAATATTTATTTTCGAAATACATATATTTTTAAATACAAAATGCTAAAAAATAGTATTCAAATTCATTGTTACAATTAATAAAAATAAATAAATTAAATGAAGCTTAAATTTATTAATAATTATCCAGTGTATATTTAATAAAATTCTTAAATATGTATATATATATATATATATATGTCATTTTTAAAATTGACACAATAGTTTCACCAAATTTAAATTGATGTTAACCATAAAAGTATATAAATTTTTTATTAATTGATGTGAATTTATACTTTACATTAATTTTTTAAAAATGATAAAAATAAATACTAATCTGTGTTGATTTTCTTAAAAATGATACAAATCTTTTATTTATTTGTATCAATTTTATTTGAATTGATGTTAACATTTTTAACATAACATCATTTCTTCTAATTGATGTAAAATAAAAAAATTAGTATTATTTTTTAATAAGTGTTTTAAAATTAAAATCATTTATTTTATGATACACTTTTATTGATGTAAAATACCTTTTTTCTTGTAGTGAGTTCTTACAATTAAACATGGTCTTAACATTGTGAGCTTAACACAAGTGATTATAGACTTTAAAAGAGACTGATTTTTGACAGTATAAAGAAGAGCTTCATTTTTTTGTCATATTAACAACAACAGTTCAATCCAGTAATTTTTTTTTTGTCAACAGTTCAATCCAGTAATTAAAATCCAAAACTATATAAAAAATACAAAATTAATTCACTAATTAATAATATATAATATATTTTAAAAATATTACAATTGCATAACTCGTAAGAAATATCTTATTATTAAATACATTATTTGTAATATCAAATCCAAAATTGAATATGTGATGATGACACAAAAACAATTTTATTTCATATTTAATAGACAAGATTACATTATGAGATTGAGATTGATAGCCTAATCATTTCCATTTAGATTAGCAAATATCTAATAAAAAATGTTAGATAAATTTTTGTTAGAGAATATTAGGGAATATTGTATTCTCTTCTTATCTTGTATATATATTCCTTAGATGTAGGAATATATAACCGACTATTGTAGCATATAAATATGCATCTTATTCGTTAATGAAATCATCAGAAGTTTTACCTAAACCTAAACACAAACATAAACGTTTACATGGTATCAGAGCATAAAGTTGTGGAGACCTAAGATTAAATCAAACAAAGCATCTCTCTGTAATCCGAAAACATGGTAGAGGGAGAAGAATCATCCACAAGAAGTGGAACTTCGAATACATCAGAAACAGCGTTGGTATACACGTTGAGTGCATCGGACAATCCGGGCACCGTAATCACATCTGTAGTTCTGACGGGTGAGAATTACAATGAGTGGTCCACAGAGATGATGAATGCCTTGAGAGCTAAGAGAAAGAAAGGTTTTATCGATGGTACAATTGTAAAACCTAGTGAAGGAGACCCTAATCTCGAGTCATGGTACACGGTGAATTCGATGATTGTAGGGTGGATTCGTGCCTCTATAGAGCCGCGCGTCCGATCCACAGTTACGTTTATATCAGATTCGCATAAACTGTGGGAAAATCTTAAGAAAAGATTTTCGGTGAAAAATAAGGTAAGAATTCACAGCCTTAAATCACAACTTGCTTCTTGTAGACAAGAAGGACAAAGTGTGCTAGAGTACTTCGGCAAGTTGTCTACCATGTGGGAAGAGCTCGAAGTGTACAGGCCAGCAATGACTTGTTCGTGTGGGAACTCGGACAAACTGGAAGAAGAACGCGAAGATGAGAAAGTGCATCAGTTCCTTATGGGACTAGATGAGGCGAGATATGGAAACTTGTGTGCTAATATAATCTCGTCCGATGCACGCCTGGACATAGGCGAAGTATACTCTAAAGTCGTGCGCGAAGAACAGAGAATGACAGCCTCTAGTGCTAGAGAACAGCAGTCACAAGTAGTGGGATTTGTGACACGTCGCGAGTTGGATCAGTTCAACAACGAACAAAAAGGAGAGTCACATACTCGCGGTCGCATACAATGCTCGAACTGTGGTAAGAATGGACATGAAAGAGCGCAATGTTGGGAGATTATTGGCTATCCGGATTGGTGGGAAGAGAGAACAAGCAGTAAAGGTAATAGTCGCGGGTCTGGTCGAGGAGGACGTAACTCGGGACGAAGTGGACGCGGAAGAGGATCAGAGATAGGGGGAGCTGGGGGAGCTGGTCGCGGAAAGATCGCACAGAATGCTCACGCAACAACATCCAACTCCTCAAGTTTTCCAGAATTGAGCCAAGAGCAATGGAAAGTCCTCACACAGATGATTCAAGAAAAATCTGTTCCTATCTCTGAAAAATTGACTGGTAAGCAAAAGAATGGTGAATTGATCCTAGACACAGGAGCATCACACCATATGACAGGGGATGCAACGCTGCTGAGCAACGTTATCAAGATTGATAATTGCCCAGTAGGTTTCGCCGATGGAAACAGAACGTTTGCTACTCACCTGGGTTATTTTCGTTTAACGAACAAGATAACTTTGGAGAACGTTTTGTTTGTTCCGAATTTGAACTGCTCTTTGATCTCTATGTCAAAACTCCTAAAACAAATCAACTGCTATGCCTTGTTGACCGATACCTTGTGTGTTTTGCAGGACCGTTTCACGAAGACTCTGATTGGAGCGGGTGAAGAGCGTGATGGGGTTTATTATTTCAAGGATGTTATGGCTGCAAGGGTAAATCATGTAGTTGAGTCGGTAGATCAGCATAGATGGCATCAAAGACTCGGGCATCCTTCTTTTTCAGTATTTCGTTATCTACCTATGTTTTTGCATTCAGAAAAGACTTTAGATACTGCTCCTTGTGACATTTGTTTTAAATCTAAACAAACTAGAGATTCTTTTCCAGACAGCTCTCATCAATCAACCGAGTGTTTTTCTTTGTTACATTGCGACGTATGGGGTCCATATCGAACACCCGCCTCATGTGGTTCAACATATTTTCTCACTATTGTCGACGATTACTCACGAGCGGTATGGATCTTTCTCTTACTAGCAAAATCCGAGGTCCAACAGCACCTGAAAAATTTTTGTGCCATGACGGAGAAGCAATTCGGTAAATCCGTTAAAACTATTCGCAGCGACAATGGCACTGAGTTCATGTGCTTGACAAAGTTCTTTCAAACACAAGGTATTCTACACCAAACGTCGTGTGTTAATACACCACAACAAAATGGGAAAGTCGAAAGGAAACATCGCCATCTCCTCAATGTCTCTCGAGCTCTACTCTTTCAGGCGCATTTACCTGTAAAATTTTGGGGCGAAGCTGTCCTAACCGCCGCACATCTAATCAATCTTACACCAACTACTGTCTTAGAAGGAAAGACACCTTATCAGATGTTGTTCGGTGATGCACCAACTTATACTCAACTTCGCGTGTTTGGCAGTCTTTGCTATGTCCATATGCAGTCTCGGTCTAAGGACAAATTCACACCAAGGAGTCGCCGATGCATCTTCCTTGGTTATCCATACGGCAAGAAAGCATGGAAAGTGTTTGACCTTGACACACACGAACATCTCATCAGTCGTGATGTCGTGTTCCATGAACATGTGTTCCCTTATTCACCAACACACAAAGATCCTCTTCGTGCATCACCACCTTCACTACAACCGCACTCACCTGTTATTGATCCAGGAGACGCGGATTGGATAGTTGAATCATCATTCCCCTCCTCTGCTCCGGTTCAGGGGGAGCCTCATTCTTCTTTACCGCAAGACTCTCCGTGTGTTTCACAATCCCCGTGTGCTACACAGCATTCCCCTGACTCACACTTGGACACGCTTACTCCTGAACCGACTCCTGATCAAGGTCGGGGTCAGCGTGCACGTCGTCTTCCAACTAAGCTTCAAGACTACGTGATTTACACAACGCAAGCCACTCCTCACACCCATCTCGCTTCATCACCTGCTCCTCAAGAGTCATCGGAAACAGTCCCAGGTACGCCCACCTATCCGATAGCTTCTTATCTATCTGACTCACATTTTTCCGTTCCACACAGAGCCTATCTAGCTGCCGTATCCAGTGGTTACGAACCACGTCATTATTCTGAAGCTGTTAAAAATGCGGCTTGGCGCGATGCAATGAAGTGTGAAGTTCGAGCGTTAGAATTAAACAAAACTTGGGTACTTGACTCGCTTCCGCCTGGTAAGATCGCACTTGGATGCAAATGGGTGTACAAGCTAAAATTTAATGCTGATGGCACACTAGAACGACATAAGGCTCGGCTGGTAGTTCTTGGAAATAAGCAAATTGAAGGTGAAGATTATGATGAAACCTTCGCTCCCGTTGCAAAGATGTCCACGGTCCGCACGTTATTAAAGTTAGCTTCCGCCAGACAATGGGATGTACATCAAATGGATGTCCATAATGCCTTTCTCCATGGCGATCTCGAAGAAGAAGTTTACATGAAACTACCGCCGGGATTTGATTCTTCCGACAAAACAAAGGTATGTCGACTTCAAAAGTCCTTGTATGGACTTCGTCAAGCGCCTCGTTGTTGGTTTGCTAAACTCAACTCGGCTTTGTTGCAATATGGTTTTGCCCAATCATATTCTGATTATTCCTTGTTTAGCTACACCAAGGGTGAAGTTGAATTGCGAGTCTTGGTATATGTTGATGATCTACTTCTATGTAGCAATGATCCGCCAACTCTACAGGCCTTCAAAGACTATTTAAGCACTTGCTTTAAAATGAAAGATCTCGGGCGTCTCAAATATTTCCTTGGGATCGAAGTCGCACGCTCAACTGCCGGTATATTTCTCACTCAACGGAAATACACGCTTGGGATCATTGCCGAAACTGGGTTGCTTGCTTCGAAACCTGCCTTGACACCAATTGAACAAAACCACAAGCTCGGTTCGGACACTAGTCCGCTGCTTCCCGACCCAAAGCAATATCGACGGTTAGTAGGCAGGCTGGTTTATCTTCTTAATACGCGACCAGAACTGAGCTACGCCGTGCACCTTCTCTCACAGTTCATGCAATCTCCTAGGGAAGCGCATTGGACAGCCGCCTTAAGGGTTGTTCGGTTCCTCAAAGGATCTCCCGGACAAGGTGTTTTTCTTAGTTCGGATAAAGATCTCAGCTTAACAGTTTATTGTGATGCAGATTGGGCTTCTTGTCCAATGACTCGTCGATCCCTAAGTGCCTATGTGGTCCTTTTAGGAGGATCTCCGGTTTCCTGGAAAACCAAGAAGCAAGATACGGTTTCGCACTCCTCCGCCGAAGCCGAATACCGTTCAATGGCTGCCGCTACTAGAGAGATTAAGTGGATAACTAAGCTAATAAAAGAATTTGGCATTTCATGTACAGCTCCTGTCCGCCTCTTCTGCGATAGTCAGGCTGCGATACACATCGCTGCTAATCCTGTTTTCCATGAGCGCACAAAACATATCGAAGCGGATTGTCATAGCATTAGGGATGCAGTTCAAGAAGGACGCATTACTACTGTCCATGTTCGCACCCATGAACAGATTGCGGACATCTTAACCAAGGCTCTCGGCACACCTCAGTTTACTAGTTTACTTCCCAAGTTGGGAGTTTTGGATCTCCACTCTCCAACTTGAGGGGGAGTGTTAGAGAATATTAGGGAATATTGTATTCTCTTCTTATCTTGTATATATATTCCTTAGATGTAGGAATATATAACCGACTATTGTAGCATATAAATATGCATCTTATTCGTTAATGAAATCATCAGAAGTTTTACCTAAACCTAAACACAAACATAAACGTTTACAATTTTTTATGATATTTAAATTATAGATAAAATTTCTAAACATGTATTTATAAAACTCGATATTTAGGAAGTGATTGTCGGCTTGGAGAATTATTATAAGCTTTTGAAGCTAAATTTATCCAATAAAGCTTTTTTTTTTTTTTTTTTTTTTTTAAAAGCTATAAAAAGCAACATTTTTTTCTTCCTTCTTTCCAAAAACCATTAATGGGTTTGCTAACCTTAAATTTTTTATAAAAAATTAAACAATTAAATGTCTCTTTCATCTTTTAATCAAAATTTTTAAATATTGGTTATATATATATATATATAAAAATAAAACGAAAAAATAGTTCCTAAGTAATCCTTATTTTATTTTTATTATTTTATAATCTATTTTATAAATAATAAATTATTAACTCTATCTTTATATTTATATCATATTAATGGAAAAAATTATAACTAAACAAGAAAAGAAAAAATAATGTATAAATATAAAAAGTTAATGTGACATAAAAAATCAATTATTTAAAAAAATATTAAAAGATGACAAAATTTACTTTAATAAAAGATATATTTAGCATGACAAAATAAAACTATAGTCTAAAAAAAATGGTATGTGAACGCGACGAAGTTTCTAAGGCTACGTAAACTATTAGAAGGTAAATATTTTATTTAGTGAATAATTTGAATGATGTTCAATATTTTTTTGTGAATTTTTCCTCAAATAAATGATACACACACATATATATATATATATATATATATTTTTTTTTTTGATAATACTAAACATACATATATAATAATAATTATTATTATTATTATAATAATAATAATAATAATAATAATTATAATAACAATAATAATAATAATATGCAAATTTTGTTTTGTTATTACATAATTATAAATATGACATAATATTATTTTAACCAAATTTTTTGTTAATTAAAAATAATAACTACAATTTTTGTAATTTTGATTACCAATCAAATTTTTATTATTATATTTTTAAATAAGTTACAATAACTACAACCAAAATCTATGCAATCAGCCTCGCTTCTAATTAGGCTCTTAACATCTTCCTTTTCTCATACCATACAAAATCAAATGTATAATTTCAATGAAAATGAGGAGAAATAACAATGTTTTTAAACCCGGATCGGACCAAGGTCAAACCGGGTTGAAACGCGAACCGAAAGTTTATCCGGGTTGGTTCAACCCCAGGTTAACAAGTTTTTTTTAATAAAATATTTTTTATATGAATAATGAATGAAAATACAATTTAACATTTTATGCTTTTATATGACATATATTAGGTAAGTGTATAAATTTATAATACGTTAAACATTTAGATTTTTGTAAATATATGATGTATAAAATATGTAAACAAAAAAGAATGTTGTATAAAACCAAAATTTAACATTTCATACTTCTTTTATTACCAATATAGTCTTTTTCACTATTATTAATTTATGATCTATATTATTTTATTATTTGTATGAATTAAATTAACAACATTTTATTTTATTGCTAATTATATATATATAAATCTAAATTTTAATAAAATAATCAAACTTGATTGAACCGGTTGGACCATATTAACCCATGATACGAAAATTTTTCTGGTTGGATTACCGATCCGGTTTTAAAAACATTGAAATTTTCTAAATGTTGTAAAAAAAAAAAAAAGTGAAAAAGAGTTTGCAAAACATATAGCACTGAAGAAGAGAGAGAGGGAAATAGAAGCAATCTTGAGACTCCCGAGTCCTCCTCATCCTTCTGAGTTCTGACTCGCTCTTCTCATCACATCTTGTCTCCTCTCCTCTCTTCTCACTCCATTTGCTTTCTGAGTTCGAGAGGTCGATTAGATACAGAAGCCAACCTCAAATTTTCCAATTCCTCTTCGCTTCCCTAATTAGGGTTTTGTTTCATCTTTGGATTCTTCTTCAAAATGGTAACACGCTTTCTCCAATCATCTGGGTTTATGGATCCACTTAAATTTGTAATCTTTAGCTTGAAGAGCCTAATAGTCACACACACACACATAAAGTCCCTTAATTTTGTAGTGGTTTATCGTCATCTTTGATTATTGATTACTTCTTCATTCTGCAGCATAAGTTAAGTAGAAGCAACCGCGACAAACTTCAGCAATTCGTGGCTATCACAGGATCTAGGTAATTAGATCTATCACCAAAAACAGGATTACTTTCCATTTCACTGTAGATTTTGTTGTCTGATAATAGGATGAAACAGGAACTTGTGTTGTACTGTTCTTTTAATTGTTCATAAGCTGTGTTTTTGGTTAAACTGTTAATAATGTTGGCAGTGAGAAGAATGCTCTTCAGGCTCTTAAAGCCAGTGATTGGCAACTTGAAGCAGCATTTGATGTGTTTTATAGTAAGCCTCATCCAAGAAGCAATGCTGATTTAAGACGCTTGGAAGAGCTCTACAATAGATACAAAGGCAAGCTTTAGCTAGTAGCTACTTGCTGCTCTTTATTTTGATCAAAAGCAAGCCACTCTTAATATCATTTGTGTATCTTTTGCTTTTAAAAATGCCATATTTCATTCTGCAGACCCGTATAATGATATGATTCTAGCGGATGGTATCTCGGTTCTGTGTAATGATCTTCAGGTATTTTGTCTTCTTCAATAATGCTAAGAATGATTTGGTTTATCTTGCATAGCATTAGTAACAACCGGTTTGTATTTTTTTTTCTCCAGGTGGAACCTCAAGACATTGTCACTGTATGTTTATTCTGAAACCTTTTCCTACAACTTGATTGTGCGCATTTGTTTCTTGCTAGTGTCGTGGGCTACTAAAAACTTATCATTGTAAGTTAAGTACATTGTGAGAGTGACTTGAAAGGTTAGGAGTGACAAAACTTGAGGTGGGTGAGAATATGCGCCATAGATATAGCTTCTGGGGATAGATTTAAAAGTGGAACCTTAAATCTTATACTGATTGGTTTCTCACTGGTTGGTCTTGATTTTCGTGTTCATCTTCTAAACATTTAGTGCTTATTCCAATTTCAGTTGGTTCTTTCTTGGCATATGAATGCTGCCACAGCCTGTGAATTTTCCAAGGAAGAATTTGTTGGTGGATTACTGGCATTAGGGTGAGTGAACTCTAGTCTTGATGCTATTTAACATCTGCAACGTTGTGGTCCTTTGTAAGATCTTCTGGTGTGGACTATACTTAGACCTAATTTTCTGATGGCAGCGTAGATTCCATTGGGAAGTTACAAGAAAAGCTGTCATTTATGCGTTCTGAGCTTAAAGATGAACGTAAGAACAAAACCGAATGGCCATATTTTATCCTGTTTTAAAATTTGTATAATGGAAAGTTCCACATTGGCTAACATATTCGTAATGTCCTTCTTGTTGATTTATCATGTTCAGAAAAGTTCCATGAAATATATAATTTTGCTTTTGGGTGGGCGAAAGAGAAGGTATAATAAATCTTGATATGAAGAAGTTTCCTTCAAGTGTTGTTTTCTGTGTGTCAGTGACAAATAGTCAATTGTGAAATGTTTCAGGGCCAGAAATCTCTTGCTTTAGATACCGCGATTGGGATGTGGCAGTTGCTGTTTGCAGAAAGAGAGTGGCCACTGGTAAATCACTGGTGTGATTTCTTACAGGTGAACACTCTTGAGTTAAACATATCATCAACATATGGTCTATCATATGTCTTTCTTCTGATACAGTTTCGTTTCCTAATTCAGGATCGTCATAACAAGGCCATATCTAAGGACACATGGGCACAGCTCCTAGAATTCGCAAGGGTAAGAGAAAAACTAGATAAATTTGTATCACTGCTAATTGAGACTGTGGCTTAGTGTTGTGATGTGGATTGAGAGAGTTAGTTTGTGATGCAGACAGTGGATCCGATGCTGTCAAATTACGATGCAGAAGGAGCATGGCCTTACCTCATCGATGAATTCGTTGAGTATTTGTATGACAAGAATGTTGTTGAGAAGGTACCAGCCAATTAGGAGAAGTAATCAGCTCTATTTTAAAATGTTCCTTGCTCATTATTTTGATAGACTTGTGTTTCTTTGTCAGCATCTTCATATTGATGATCAAATAAGTAAGCTTTCCAACTTTCAGACTAATCCAGTTTTTAGCATAGTGAAACCAATCATTGCTCTTTCTTTTTTTGCTGTTACCAAATGGTGGAAACGATTCGTGTCTCTCACAACAATCTCTCTACCGACAAGCTTCGTGGTAAGTTTCTTAGCGGCATGACAAGCTCTCAGATTCTTTGTAGTCTGCAGTGTTGTCCCTTGGGGTGTACTTATAAGCCCATATGCAATCGCTACCCTCTCGCCGTGGCTGCAGAGAGTCTCCAGCCTCTTCATCGTTTAGATTGTGCAATGAAGCATCCTTGATCGGTACAAATCCACCTTCCTTCAGTTTACTCTCAATCCACTCTACTTCTCTCTCAATCTCTTCATATCTTGGATGTGACCTGAAAAGTCTCCAACTTTCCCCTTACTTCAACCAAGCTGTATCCAACGTACTTGTTCAGTCCTCTCTCTTTCGTTGTCACTTGAACATCTGCCACGCGGTTCCACAAACGTGCTGCACCATACAGATTAGAGAGCTGCACGTAATGACCTGTGTTGGATGGGTCTTTTGAGAAAAGCTGTTAAGCTGCATACCCTCCGAGTTTCCCTTTGACGATGTTTCATATATGAGTGTAGGAGAGCTCGCACCAAACAGTCACACCAGACTGGACTGGCATGCGATTGATCACTTTGTAAGCTTGATCCAGATGACCAGCACGCCTGAAAAGATCAATGACGCATGCATAATGTAATATCTCTGACCGTCCAAGCTAGTGGTACTCGACTCTCTTGGCTTGTGAGTCATCACTATCCGACAGTCAGATGAGTTACTTGGAGAGTTACTTGGAGAGGATTTAGACCGCAGATCACCAAGCGATTGTTTTTGAAAAGTCACCCATCCTTAAACTGTTATTGTATAAGCATGCTTAACCAGAGTTCTATCATGACCGTTGACCGAAAAATTAAGTATATTTTGTTGACATAGGTAGACCAAAAAAATCTTTTAAACTTTTCCTAGACACCACCGTTCTTCTATATATTGGGGTATAGTCAGTGAGACCCAGAAAATAATTTTGGGTAGGTCAAAATATAAAAGTTATAAATATATAATTAAAAATTAAAATTTTGGAATAGTATACTTAAAATTAGGGGTGTCAATATTGAAAATTTATCATTATGAAATTTTAAAAAACTTGATTAAAAAAACATTTAATATAGTAATTTTAGGTGGATCACTTGACCTACTTTTGCCCTTAGTAAGTTCGCCATTGGGTATAGTGTCGCGGTTGCGGTTTTTACCAAGCATGAATGGTTACATGCCATGAAAAGTGACATCATTGGGATGCACTCTACTACGCACTATTGTACGCACATCACAACATCCTTGTCAAGTGTTCAGTCATGAACGGATCTATATTATACATGTCAATATCCATTCAATTATATTATATTTAGGAGAAAAATTTAATAGATATTCTTAATATCTACCAACTTTAAAGTTAATCCAAATGAATCTTATTTTTAGTTGTCGTTGGTTCATAGATATTAAACAAATTTATAATAACTAGATATTGAAAAAAACTGATTTTTTGGATATGGTTTTTTTTCTTTACGATATGGTTTTGAAACGAAAAACAAAGTACATAAAGCAAAGAAACAAAACAAAGCTCCAAAAAAAAGAGCAAAATCAAGAGCTAAAAAAGGCAATTCTGATTGCAACGCCGAGTTCAACCACGATGGTGAGAAGCGTGCAATATAAGACTGAATCCGGCCTTCCTTAACCACACTGGACGCAATTGCTATAGCATATTTGTTCTCATGTGAAAAGATAGAAATACACTTTGAAGCAGAGAAAGTACCCAGAAGTAGTGATAAATCTTGCAATTGGTATTCATACCCTGGCCAATCAGAAGGTTTATGAATCGCTTCAACCACTTCATTACTATCCAAGTCAAAGATTATCTTACTTCCTCTCTAAAATTGCAGGCATTCTATGGTCCATCTTTTACATGAAAAAACAGCTTGAAATCGAGAAGTAGTTGTGTCTGGTGCACATCGTTCATGAAACAAAAATGAGCCAACATTATTCCGAAGTATCCATGCTGCTTCGATAAATGCAAGGTTCGATTTCCAGCTCGTACCAATGGTACATAGTAGACAATTCTCCAGCAGCGGCGACCAACTTGGCTTAGCAGTAGTAGGCAAAGAAAACGATGGTAATTGTGCCTGAATAGGTTTCGGGTAGTTAGCTTGGAAGCACTGAAGCCCTCACTTGTGATAGAATCTGATCCGCTTTGAAAACTACTCCCTTAAATATCCATTCATTTCGTCCCTTCCAAATTGACCATAAGATAAAAGGCCATGAGAGCTTATTAAAATTAGAGATACTCTTATCTTTAGACAAAAAAAAAAACAAATAATTAATGTTCTCATAGATAGAATGCGAAGGAAAGAAAGAGTCTGTGGATGATAAGGAAGCTAGCTGCCAGACTTGAGATGCTCCAAAACAATCAAACAACGCATGATTTACCGTTTCTATCTCCAAGCTATAGAGACGGCAAGAAGAGTTTACAGGGATCCTTCTAGAGTGTAACCTCTCCGCAACGGCTATTGCACCATTAAGCACTTTCCATATGAAGATTTCAATTTTTGGCAGTGTTTTCATATTCCAAACTTCACTCTTTAAACCCGTACAGAAGGTTGATCGATCAATAAAGGAATATCATGCCCACTCGCTGAAGCATTGACTGAAGCATAACCACTATGAACTGAATATATTCCATGTTTTGTATGAGCACATATATCTCTATTCGTTCTATAGGTACAAGGTTTCAGACTTAGAATCAAAGCCTTATCCTCATCAGAAAATAATTGTTCTAGCATAACTCTATTTCATGAACCTGTATTTGGACATAAAAGATCCTCCACCTTGAGTAATACATTCATCGGACCTTTTACATTGAAGGGAGCTCTCGGTTTGGTTAGAGGAAGCCAGGCCTCGGTCCACACAAAAGTATTTTCTCCATCACCTATCACCCGCATTAAACATTTCAAAAGTAGATCTCGACCATGCAAGATCTTCCAAGCATACGACGGATGGCGTCCTAACCTGCTTTTAAGAAATGAACAATTGGGATAATACCGAGACTTGTAGATTTGGGCTAAGAGACTGCGTGGTTTGTCGTGAAGTCTCCATGCTTGTTTCGTTAAAAGACTTTTGTTGAACTTAGCTAAGTCTTTGAAGCCTGACTTACCTTCAGACTTTGGCCAACATAAGCTATCCCAAGCAATCCATTAATAGGTTTTTCTCTTTCTTTGTGCTCCACCAAAAGTCCATTATCGCACTTGTCAATTTCTTGAGAAGCGATTTAGGCAGGAGGAAACAAGACATAGCATAAAATGGGAGTGCCATCGCTATGGATTTCAGGAAGATTTCTTTGCCCCCTTGAGATAATGTTTTAGCATACCATCCTTGTAGTCAGTGTTGTAATCTCTCTATAGTGAAAGTAAGAATTTCCTTCTTCGATCCACTAAATGATTCCGGAAAACCAAGATAGGAATCGACACCACCTTCCTTGAAAATTCTCATTCTCTCTTTAATTTGTTGCTTTAAAATTGAATCAATCTTATCACCAAACATGACTGATGATTTCTGGAAATTTATCATCTGACCTAAGGAGTCACCATAGTCTTTAAGGCATTTGATAATTTCATCACTTTCCTCTAGATTCGCTATACACATAAATAAGCTATCATCTGCAAATCGTAGATGATGAATAGCTGGTCCGTTTGGGGCTAATTTAATTCCAGTAATTCTTCCTTGAGTTTCAGCTTGATTTAATCTATGCACCAGAAATTTTTCATAAAGAATAAACAATAAGAGAGAGAGTGGATCTCCTTGGCGTAATCATCTTCCAGATCTTATGTGACCGTGTTCCTGGCCATTTAAGAGAATTGAGTATGACACCGTAGAGACAAATGAAATTATCCAGCCAATCCATCTTAGATCGAAACCCAGAGCCTTAAGAATATCTTTTAAAAAGCTCCATTCTACTTGGTCATATGCCTTTAACATGCCAGTCTTAATAGGCATATAAGAGTCGCGACACTCTGAATTGTACTCAGTCCATGAATCATTTCATGTGCCAAAAGAATATTATCTGAAATAAGCCGTTTAGCCACAAAAGCTCATTGGGTATTCAAAACTATTTGAGGCATAATTAATCTAAGTCGGCTACATATAATTTCTGATAGAATTTTATATGGAACCGAGCATAGACTAATAGGTCTTAGTTCTATCATGCATTTCTGGACTGACACATTTGGTATCAACACTATCTGTGTGAAATTCCAAGCCGTTGGAAACCTTCCATTTTGAAAGAAATCGTTAATCTCTTTAATCAATTGAGGCTTAACCATATCCCAAAATTTTTTGATAAAAGAGATTTGTCATTCCGTCTGCTCCTAGAGATTTATTGGGATCTATATCAAAAACCGCTCTCTTGATTTTAGATTTTGTAACTCTTGAGACTAAAGACTGATTCATGGTCGCTGTAACTCGAGGCCTAAATGCGATATAAAATCATCCTTGCGCCTGGGATTCGTAGAAGTGAACAACTTCCGGAAATAAGCAACTGCAATTTCTCCTTTTGAGCCTTCCTCAAATCTTTCTTCCCCGTTTATATCTTGCAACATCTGAATTTTGTTTCTGTTTCTTTGAGATTTCACACTCGATGGAAGAAACTAGAGTTCCGATTTCCCTCTTTCAACCATCTATCCCGGCTCATTTGCTTCCAGAATTGTTCCTCGGCAATATATGCAGCAGATAATTCGTTCAATAATCTGTAAACTAGTTGAGCATTCGGGAATTGCTTTGTTGTTTCATATTCAATTTCAAGACGCAAGCGATCTATTTTTAAGGCTACATTTTGTGGATGTGATCTCCTCCATTTCGATAGTCCTCTGCGGCAATGAGCTACTTGATCAAAAACATTGTTCATTTCACCTCCAACTCTCCAGCGAGAGTTTATAATATCATGAAATTGTTGTGACTCTAAACAACGTTTATCAAATCTAAATCTCCTTTTAGCTCCCAGATTTTCATGAGAAAATCTTAATATCATAGGTCTATGGTCAGATTCAATTATGTCTAGGAATTGTACATGATTGCGCGAAAAGAGTGTGAACCATTCGTTGTTTCCGAAGCTTTTATCAAGTCTACACTGAATCCAAACGTTGTTTCTATATCCACCCCATGAAAACCAATTCCCAAAGCTTGTAATTTATCTTAGTTGGCACATTTGAATCTCCCTAAAATTCCAAAACAATCTATCGGGTCTGCATTCTCCTTCCAACTTCTCCGAATTATTTAGTAGATAGTTAAAATCGCCCAGCACCAGCCAAGCTTTATGTTTCTGATTACTCAATATTTTCAGTCTATTCCATGACGCTGCTCTCCGACTTGTAACTGGTTCTCCATAAACAAACGTTATGAAAAGCTCCAAAGATCCACACTTAACATGTGTATCAATGTAAAGTTTATCTGCAAACAAGATCTCCACATCATAATTGTCTTTCCATAACAAAGCCAATCCCCCACTGAAACCAATATGATCAATTGTGATCAAATTATCATATCCCAAGCCTTTGTGAAGATTTTCTAAAATATCGTAAGAATTTTTTGTCTCTTGTAGGAACATAAAATCAAGAAAATGCACCCCACGCATATTCCTAATCTGACGAACTGTCGGGTCGTTCTTTAACAGTTCCAACTCAAAATAAAATACATGTTGAATTAGGGGTACATACATAAATAGCTTAAAAATTTAGAATATAACCTTATTGTGTAATATTATTTTTTGAGAGTGTAATATAGCATCATTATCTCGATAATTTCCTTAAAATAAAATTCAAAATAGATTATGAAACCCAATAATAAATCAATAAATCAAACGTTGAATTTCAATCATTATATTAAAATAACACATAATTCCAATTGAAAAGAAAATGGAAAATTATATTGTTCACATAAAGAAAATATGCGAAACCAATAAAACCAGAATTTTAAAAACAAATTTGAAAAAGAAAATCACCAAACAAAAAATAGAAAAAGAAAATCACAACAAAGATGTTAACTAATCGTATCTTGTACAGAATCTATAAAAGTAACCAATTCCATTGTTATCTGTTTAATATTTTAGTTTATTCGATTAAACTTCCTTTATAGATAAATACATAGCAGAAGCAGAACATAACGCACAATACAGAGAGAAGCAGAAGCAAAAAAAATCATGAGTAGTTTCGACAAGAAGCCATACAAACTCGAAACAAAAGGTATTGATGTAATCAACAGTGACTCTTATGATGATGATGATAATCGATCTTCAAACCCTAGAGTATTACGTGTTGATCAATTTAGGTCAAACTCTGATCATAGATTTAAGAGACGTGCAGAGAAAGTTTGGGCTGTTTCTACTAAACAAGAAGTAGTAGAAGAAGAAGAAGAAAAAGTTGGTGACGTTGTTCAATTGGGAAAATCTAGTTACTTCATAATTGATATCTTTGAGAAAGAAATCATGGAGTTAGGAGATGAAATTGATTTAAACTTCAAAAGATTCAACAATTTCGAAGTTGTTCATGGAGATGCTCCAAGAGATCATAACTTCTACTATAACCGTTGCTGTTACTCTTGCTGCTGCGTCTGCGCGAGAAGCAAGGTAGAGAAAGAATGGGAGATTCTAGAGAGAGAGTTAGCTTCAAGAGAGAAGGAATATGGCTTTAAAGGAGTAAGCTTTTTCATCAGAACTTACTCTCAAAGAAAAGAGCTAATGAGAGTTGCTGTAACTGCGAAAACCCGCGATTTGAATCACAGTATCTTCTTCTTTGATCTTAAGTTCCCTAGTGAGTATCCATACGAACCACCTAGATTCTTTTACCATTCATATGGTCTTCCTTTGAGTACTCCTGAAACCGAAAAAAAGTTCTTGAAACCAAAACTTAGTTACAATATGTTAGATGTGTTTCTCCAGATTGAAGAGATTGTGTTGATGAACACTAACAAGTCATATCAACAAATGTTACAGATGATGAAACAACCTCTTGCAGGGTTTGATGTTTTCGTTAAAGGGTATTTTAGAAAGAAGGCACCTTTGATTCTTCGGAATATGATGGAAGAGAAGGATATGGAAAATGAGAAGGATAAGAAGATGTTCTTGAAGATGTACATTGCCTTTGAAGAGAATAAAGCAAATTGTGAGTATCTTCTTAACAATGAGCTTAAAGAAGAGGTGAAGAGATTGAAGGAGAAAGAGTGTTACTTCTACTCCTATTCATCTCCTTTTCCAACTATGATTAGCAGGTTTGATGATAATCAAAGGACAACCAAATCTCAAAACATTTGGAGCAAGATCTTCCTCCCATAGTTTATTAGGATTTTACTAGTGTTAGATGGTTCATTGCTTTCTTTTAGTCTTACCTCTTGCGTTTTCCGAATATTAATTAATTTGTTTCCTTTCTCATGATTGAATATCCGACTTTAAAGTCGATCGTGAATCCAAACAGAGCAAACATAAGCTTTCGGTTTTTCTAATTTAAAAATTTTAGTTAAGAAAACGACTTATTTATTGAAAGCTTTTGCACGTTTGGCATATTTCTTTGTTTTATATAGCAGTCTTTAAAATTTCAGGGTTGGCTTGACTTGAAAGTAGTGAATAGAAAGTCAAGTGTTGAATAGGTGGATCTACAGCAAAAGAAACTCATAAGTATACATCAGCTCGATGAAAATGGTGAGTTTTTTCTAGACTGTGACTGGGATTGCTTCATCAAGGGCGATCACACCGGGAAGTACTTTGCCTTCCAAGAGCTCCAAGCTAGCTCCACCACCAGTGGAGATGTGACTCATGACTCCTGCAACTCCTACTTTCTCCACTGCAGCTACTGAGTCTCCTCCTCCTATTATAGTTGTCACTCCTTTCTCACTTAGCTCTGCTAGTTTATTCGCAATCGCCTACAAAAACCATATTCCAGACTTAAGACTAATATGTTCATCTCCCATATGAGGAACTATGATCTTACCTCTGTTCCAGCCGCAAACTTCTCCATCTCGAAAACTCCCATAGGTCCATTCCAAATGACTGTCTGTGTTGTGTCTAAAGCTTCGTTGAAAGTTTTGATCGAGTCTGGACCGATATCTAATCCCATCCATCCGTCTTCAATGCCTGATGCAGGCACAACCTACACACATCCACATTACATACTTAAAAGTTAAAACACATCTCGCATAGAGGCAATTGCGAGAAGAGAGAGAGAGACAAACCTTGCTGTTGGCATCAGGAGCAAACTTGTCAGCAACCACAACATCAGTTGGTAACAAAAGAGAGACTCCTTTAGCCTTAGCTTTAGCAAGGAGAGATGTAGCCAATTCAAGTTTATCTTCTTCAACAAGAGAAGATCCAACAGAAAGACCTTGTGCTTTATAGAATGTAAAGATCATTCCACCACCAAGAAGAAGAATATCACACTTCTCTAGAAGTGATTCAATAACTCCAATCTTGGACGAAACCTTAGAACCACCTACTATTGCTGCAAATGGTCTCTTTGGGCTTGAAACAGCACCCACAAGGTAATCCAACTCCTGCAGAAGTAAACAAAAGTTACATGGTACCAATATTTGTAGCTGAATGAACAATCAAAAGAAGAATCACCTTCTGCAAAAGGAAACCAGCAACTGAAGGCTTTAAGAACTTAGTGACTCCTTCAGTAGAAGCATGAGCTCTATGAGCAGTACCAAAAGCATCATTGACATAAAGATCAGCTAATGAAGCAAGCTTCTTAGCAAATTCAGGATCGTTCTTCTCTTCTTCTTTATAAAACCTTACATTCTCAAGAAGCAAAACTCCACCTTCAGGAAGAGAAGCTACTAAACTTTCCACTTCAGAACCAATACAGTCATCAGCTTTCTTGACCTACAAAAATCTCTCTCTCAAGCAATTGATTCTCACAAGAAGATGATTAGTGAGACAAATCATTAGATTTGTTTACCTCAATACCAAGAAGCTCTGAAAGTCTAGGAACAAGAGGAGCTAAACTGAACTTTGGTGTGACTCCTTTTGGTCTTCCCTAAAAGATGAAAAGGATCAAACTTTAGGTCATGAGATTGAAGAATTCAAATGTATGAAATTGTGAGAAGTTCTTACCAGATGAGTAGAGAGGATAACTTTAGCTCCATTTTCAATCAAATACTTGATCGTTGGAATCGCAGCACGGATTCTAGTATCATCAGTGATCGTTTGATTATCGTCAAGAGGTACATTGAGATCAGCTCTTACGAAAACCTTCTTCCCTTTTAAATCAGCAGAAGTCAAATCTCCAACGCTCTTCTTCGCCATTGAAACAACTCCTTTAGTTCCCTTCCCGCGAATAGATTGTACCTTAGAAGCGACGTGGAGAGAGAATCGAGAGTCTACGACGGCGGAGAAGCCGAGAGGACGAGCGGAAACGGATTTAGAGGAAATGGGTAAAAGGGTGGCGCGTGCGCGAGTGGCGGCGGAGGAAGCGACGCCGCCGGTGGACTTAAGGAGTGAAAAAGCGGGACTTGCGGCGGCGGAAGCCATGTGGAGTTGAGGAAGAGAGTGAGTGAAGATCAAAGAGATGAGAAAAGGAGAGGATGACTTACAGTCTTCTTTGGATTTAGGATTTATGGAGATTACAATATTTTTGTCTTATCATTGACGAGAGGTTCTAATTATTTTGATTTTTATACCTTAGTTTTATAGTTTTTTCCAAATTAATTTTTTTTTTTTTTTTTTTTTTTTTTTTTTAATTTTNATGTAGACTACAATGAAACGGTCTGATATGCCAAATGTCACTAACAACTTAATGACCAAACTTGGTGACCTTCTTCCCCAGATGAAAACTCTAGCTTCGGTTGGAACTCAAATATTTGACAATGAATTTTACCAATGTTCCGGCGAGTTCTCCGGTGAAAACGTTCACCGGAATAACCGGATTATGAGTGCATCGGTTTTTTTGTAACGAGCACTATGATATGGAATATTCGTTTGTCAAATTTGAGTGCATTTTGAATGAGAAATGAAGATGTAAAGAGATCAACTTAAACATGCATAGACACAAAAGTGTTGACTTTGTGTTGACTAAGCCCATTAAGTGGTTTTTATCCCACATTGCTAGTAGAAACTTTTTTCCACTAGTATATATATGGAAGAGTGCATGTTTATGTNACCGCCGCCGCCGACCGACGCGGGTCGTTGGGAATGTCCTAGTCCTAGTCCTAGCGATTCGGATTCATAAGCGGTTGTATCCTGGGATTCTTGAATCGCACATAAACCGTCACACTACGGGCAATTTTTAGAATTAAGAAAAGAGATTACATCTCGACTCTGCTTCGTTTTCGCGTTTTAATCGTTTATTTCATCCTATTTCCTTAATCCGGTTTTTTACCGTCCTACAGCTTCTTTGGTGGTGGCCGCCATCCTCCTATCTTTTTCGTTTTCTTCTTTATCATTGTCTTAGGTTTGCACCGTTGTTTTTACGGTTGCAGCGGTTTCTTCTTTTACAAGGAGAAGGTTTAGTGTTGTCGCGTGAGGTTTGGTTACAGCATTTGGTGTGGAGCGGTCACCGGCGAAGTTGGTTTCACCAGTTTTTCCTCTGTCACGATGCCTCCTGCTTCTTTCGGCGTTGCTGTTATCACGTTCATCTCTCCTCACTTGCCTTAGTCCTCACCTTCGGTGGCACAGTAGGCTTTTCTAGTTGTCTCATATGCTCCGCATCTGTAAGTGTACTCAAAGATCTTATCTTGTTGGTTCTAAGATTTTGGTTGGTGGCTGGTTGTTATTTGGATCGATTTTAGTCCCTCTGGTTTTGGTTGGAGTTAAACAGTTGTTGTATGGTTTGGTTGCGATTTTAATTGTAATGGTTGGATTTTGCGTATGGTTATTTTGGTCACAAGTTGGGTTCGATTACTTGGTTCTAAAGTTTGGGTGGTCGTGCTTGTTTATGGTTGGGTAGCTCTTTTTCTCCTCTTCAATTTTGATCAAATGTCGACATCTTTGGGTTGCGACATATTCTGTTAGAGGTCTTCGCTCTTTGTATCTATGTGTTAGGTGTGTTCGAAACATTTTCTTACGTGAGGATGTCTTTTGGCGTTTCCCTGTCTTCTTCTATGTGAGTTTTGACTTCGTCGTCTTCCGACTTTATATGGTCTCCCTGCTGTCGTTTAGGAGCCTTTGTTTGGAATAATTTTCTATGTAGTCTTCTTCATCGAGATAGTCTTATTCATCAAAGGAGGAAATTTGTGCTTGGTCGTTTTTTCTTCAGCCTTTTCTTGGAGCTAACAATCGGTTTGGAGTGGGCCTTTCATCTTTGTTACCTTTAGTTGTCCTCCATCCTGGTGTATCTGAAGACCGTTCTCTTGTTCGTCTCTTTTTTTTTTTGCTTTTTATGTTTATATGTTTCTTTTCAGTATCTTATTTTTGGTTTCCCGGGTTTTGAGATTTTGTCTCTTGAAATTTCGAATTTAGACAGCTGAAATTTATGGGCTCTTGTCTCTTGAAATTTCGAGCTTAGACAATCGAAGTTTGCGAGCTTTGTTTTTTTGTTTCCGTTTTGTAATATTTCTCGGTTATAATTAATATAAGAGACGGAAAAAATTGACCAAACTTGGTTACTCATCATGCCAGTGTAATTTAAAAAAATAAAGATAATATTAATGATCGGTCTATTAAAGTTTAAAAACTAAAGTAACAAAAATCAATTAAAAATATTATAATCAAATAAAAAGAGGCCAAAATCGAATTATATCGTAATACCAACCATCAAACCACTTAATCATCTTCAAATTTTTTATTTTATTTATGGTGTTTGTCTTATACAAAATCTCAAAAATTAAACTTTTTAATAATTATGTTTTACAATATTGTCTCCAATTTTAATTAGTTACTTAAAATCATGAAATTTATAAATAATTGTAAAATTAATATCAAATAATTTTATATTAATAATATATTTTCTTTTTCTATGATTTTAAAAATGATATGTAACAATAAATATATATATATATATATATATTTAAAATGAACCATAAAAATGACACTACAAATAATTAATAAAAGTTTTTAAATAATTATTGATGAGTAATATATAGTTTTAGGATTTAAAATGTAAAGAAAAACATGAAATTCAAAATTTAAGGTTTAGAATAGTGAAATTTCAATTCAAAACTAAAATTAAAGTTTTAAGACCATTTCCATTGATGGTTTTAAAGAGTATCTTAGGTGGATATTTAAAAAAAAACCTAAAAATTAATTCAAAACAAATATTAAATCTTACAATCCATTCTCAACAAAGCAATTCTAGATTCTCTTTTGAACCTTTAGATATAAGAAATTAGAAAAATATTTTATCCTCTCTCATCTTTATCGTTTCACCTTTCTTTCTTTTAAAAACCCCAATCTTTCTTTTAAAAAACCCCAATTAAATTTTACCAACGGAGATTAATTATCTTTAAGAGTTTTTAACTAATATAAATAGTGATAAATAATAATAAAAAAGTTTTAAGATCTTCATTAAGAGTTTGAGCGATGAGCGATGGAGATGTTCTAAGGTTGTTTTTTGGAATACAAAGAACTTTAAATTTGAGGTTGTAGATGCTCTTAACAAAGACTACTTTTATTTAAATGATAAAAAATCCTTTTGATTTCATCATCTCTTGATCTAAACCTTTTTTTTTACTCATGATCTAAACCTTATTGCAATTTCAGCTGTCTTCAATGTAACACAAGAATGCCCCAACAACAAACATATCTGAAATCTGAAAACCCAAAATGGTTTTAAAGTTTACTGGTAGGAAGACCAATAGGCTTGGTCCTAGACCTCTTCTCCACCACACGAGAGATTTCCTTCACAACTTCTCTGGGTACATGTCGAGGCTTGCTTAGCCAAAGTCCATTATCTACTACCATTGTTAGTCCATTCACATACTTCCCTGTTAAACCAAATCAGTCAATGTCACTTTCATCATCTACATGTTTCAAACTTGAGATTTTATTTAACTTAACATACCAGAATCACAGCTCAAGTAGATTGCAGCCATAGCTATATCCCACTTATCTCCAAGTTTAAATAGAGGTATAAGCGTTCGAGCGTCGCTTTCAACCTCATCAGGTGCAAGTTTACTCATTCCAGGTGTACCTTTGATCGGCCCTGGTGCAATCCCGTTCACTCGAATCTCATAGTCAGTTCCCCATTCCAATGCCAAGTTTCTTGTAGTTGCATCAACTGCAGCCTGACTCATAATTCAACAAAACATAAGTTGTTCACTAAGCATCATACAAGAGACTAATTTCGTTTACCTTGGCCGCAGATACATGTATCTGGTACCAAGAAGCTGTATAGTGCAATGTAGCACTTATGTTGATGATCGAACCGCCTCCACTTGATGAGTCTCTTCCAAGCCCTCCTTTCTTTAGATACTTGAGAGCTTCATGGCACATATTGAATGTTCCTACTGCATCAATGTCCAAAACTGCAAAAGAAACACAAAAAAATGTTTCTTTCAACTTGAGATAGAACACTGCATCAATGTTAAACTATACTTTAAATCGAAATATATAAAATCTGACTTTGAATACTAAAAAAACACTTCTGAAATTTCACTGTTCAAAGACTTATTAACTCATCAAACACAATTTTTCTGCATGTTCCACTATTCTAAGATTTCTTCTTATGAAAAATCTGATGATGAATGAGAATTTGATTGGATTCACCTGTACGGAAGCCATTGGTAGACAAATCTTCAGCTGCTGCGAGGAAATTTCCAGCAGCAGCGTTAATGAGAATATCAATTTTACCGAAATGTTGATAAGTTGATTCAACAACTCTTCTCGCATCATCTGGTTTACGAACATCACCTTCCAATCCAATAGCCTTTTTGAATCGAAGAAACAAACAAATTCACAAAGGGAGAGATTCAACATGCAATCGAGGGGGATAAAACATACTTCCTAGGGAAAATCGAGAAAAGGATTACCGAAATTCCGAAAGATCGGAGATGAGAAACGGCTTCGTCGAGGACTTGTTTACGACGTCCCATGATAGCGATTGAAGCTCCATGTTTACCGAATTGAGTAGAGATCTCGAAACCAATGCCGGAACCACCGCCGGTGATGAGAGCTACCTTGCCTTTAAGCACATCAGGCTTGAACGGAGAATCCATAGTCACCACTCAGATCTCGAAGAAGCTACAAGACGAAGAGATAATTTTACTTCCGTTTCGGATTTTGTGTGTCACAAATTTATCATTTAAAATATATTTATTCACTTAGGAATAAAATATTGACATCTTTATAGTAACAACAATTTTAAAATTAGACGTAAGTATTCATCTATATAATAATATGAGCGTTACTACCCTTTTTGACTTGATTTGTTTCCTTCATCTTCTTGATTTATTTCTTACAAAGGAGATTTTTGCATTTTGTCAAATCATATTATTGTCTTCCTTTTTTTCTTTAAACGCTAGAAAATTAGAAATGTTATACAAGATAATGACTTTTAGTAGTCACAGGATAAAACTAATATTTTCAGACAGTAAAACCGTTGACCCAGCACCAAATCTTTAATACTTAAATTAGATATTTTAAAATCTGTTAAAAACCGTTAAAAATTGGTTAAAATCTGTGATCCGGATAAATCAGAAGGTACAGATCAATTACAATTAACATTTTTTACATATAAAACTACTTTTTTTTCATAATATTCATAATCAAGTTGTGTTAAAAAAAACTACTTTTTCTTCTAAAAGTATAAAATAAAAATAGCGTTTTACATCTTCATAGTTTTTATTCAACATTCGACGTTTATTGTGAAATATTATTTTTATGATATTATCTATTCATTATTATTATTGGTTATGGTTTTTCAATGGATTTATAAATCTATAAGAAATTAGAAATCATTGAATTTTGAAATCACATGATTAAATGTTGGATTTGGTCATTTGCATTTTTAACTTTAAATTCCTTCAAAATCCACTAAAATACAAAATAGATTACGAAGTCCAATAGCAAATCACTATACGAATAACACTTGATTTCAATTAGAATTTACAAATCATTTAACGAATAACACGTAATTATTAGGATTAACAAATCATTAAACGAATAACACAAGATTTCACATAGATTTCAGAATCCATTAATATTTCATAACCAATAACACCCACTTTTAGTATTATACTATTGGTTGATTTAAATTTTCAGTATCACTTAATTGTTAGATTTTTTTTCTCCTCATATTTTATTTATTTTTAAAGTTTGGACCTTGATCTTTAGAATATACAAAGAGTTATTATTTGATTTATAAAACAGAGGCCGTTTAATTTTATTTTTAAAGATCATCAAAATATAATGGGAGAGTTATGTAAAATAATCTAAAATATTTTAAGAAAATGAATTTTGTAGAATTAATATTTTAATTTTATTTAAATGTTATAGTATGAAATATTTACCAAAATATCATTTTTTAAAAATATATTGAATAAATAGACATAAGATTTAACTTTATTGAACAAATGTCATTACTTTTAACACTTTTTAATCATCATTTTCGAGCTTTAAAGTCGCAAAATTGATGTATTTTTAATATTTTATCAGCTTTAGTTACCATTTGATCACATACTATCTCTATTTTTTAGTTTATTATTAGTAGAAAATGTAATTTGGAAAACATTGAATATAAGAGTATGAGATCTAAGCTTATCACACAAATGTCATCGTCTTTAATTATTCTCAATCACAATTTTTGAAATCTAAACTCAAAAAATCTATGCATTTATGTGTAAAACAGGACTTACCTTCAATTTTACATTTTACATAGTTTGGGATGTATATTTTACATTAACAAAGTACACTCTATATGTACAAAGCATACTTGCATTTACAAGTATCCGAGGAAGTCTATCAACTTGACAAATTTGCACGACTATACTACATATTTTTATAAATTTGTTTTAAATTCTGTTAGATCTGCCGTAAACTTTTATAAATCTGCAAAATCTATCGTAGACTTTTGTAAATATGTTAAGTTTACCGTAAAATTCTATCGCAAACTTATGTAATTTTTCTTAATTTGCCTCAAACTTCTGTAATTGTCTTGTCTTCTCCTCGAAAGTTTTACTTATCTTATATATGTATTCTCTATTTTATTAACTAATAATCTAATGTGTGGTTGACAAATGTTGTATATATGCAAATGCAATCGAGTATCAGCAATTCTTACTCGTTTACATTTTTAGTAACCCAAATCTTGTACCGTTTTTAAAACAAAGAATACAACGGTGTCAATTTAATCTACTCTGAACATGTGTATTCTAAATTCATCTAAAAGAACCATCAAAAAAAGACATGACAAATGAACTCATTAGATTAAGTTTGGTTATTGAAATAGTTAAGCCACTCATTGTAATCATCCAACCCTTCAACCATTCTGTTACACAACTCGTGATCAAGCAATTCCGGTTTAGTAGTAGAAGGAGAAGGAATCTGATTGTGATCTTCAAAAAGAAACTCTAATGATTGTGGTGCATTTACTTCAAATCCACATGCTATATGCTCCACCAAGATTTCTTCAATCTTTTCTTCATGATTATAAACATCATTAGAGACTATTGAGACTGAGGATGAGGAAGAGGAAGAGGAAGAAGATTGGTTGGTAACATCTGATGAGTTCATCAATCGTTTCTTGAGATGAGTATTCCACACATTCTTGATTTCGTTGTCTGTTCTTCCTGGCAAGTGTGATGCAATCTTTGACCACCTGATCAAAGCATTAAGTGATTATACATACCATTTCTTAGTTATTAATGTGTGTGCAAAGCCGGTCATGAGGCCAAACACGAGCTTGCGGTCTGTTTTATATTTTTAAAATTTTACTTTAAGAATCAACTCATTTTCAAAATTTTATTTTAAAAACTGGCTGTGTTTTTCATTTTATATTGCGGTCTTAAAATCTTCAGAATCGACTCTATGTGTATGTGTAAAATTAAAGGAGATAAGATTACTTGTTTCCATAAGCATGGTGAAGTTGGAGAATAGTATCTTCTTCTTGTTTGGTGAAGTTGCCTCGTTTGAGACCTGGTCTCAAATAGTTTATCCATCTTAAACGACAACTCTTTCCACATCTCATTAATCCTATTTATTTTTAGTTATAAAAAAAAAACATACATTATGTTAATCATGAACACCACAAGCTTATCTTTCGAGTAAAAAAAATTATAATTAAAAAATGAGAAAATTGAGTATTTAATCAATTCAACAACATTAATCTTAGTGGTGGATCAAAGCATATTTATATGTCTTTGATTGAGATATCTCTACCTTCATCATTCATTCATAAATATAAATAACTAGAGATGAAGTGATGACAAAAAAAAATAGTCTTTATTTATGCGTATGTTTGGTTTATCTAAAACATAAGCACATTACTATTAAAGCACATTACTATTAATTTAAGGTTAGGCTCAAATGGTTTAATGATTGTGTCACCATTATTGTCTTGTTATCAAACCAAGGATCGAGTCTCACCACTTTCATAGCGTCTAGGTCGGCTCATTGTGGTCCAGACATTAATGTGATTAAAAAAACTGAAAAAAATCTACAAAAATATTTGTATGTTTTTTAAGTTTTAAATAAATTTAACGAGAAAATATAATATATAAATATTTAATAATTACAAAAATGGTTTTTCCCCTTATAATTAAAAAAATGTTTAAAAGTTTTTTTTAAATAAACTAAATATAAATAGCCTCCAAATTTATTTTGCCTAGAGATTCATATTAATGTTGTGAAGATTTGCATATTTAAGTAGAATATTTAAAAAACAATAAGAGAATGGGCCATTCTCTTATTGTTTTTTATGTATCTAGTTTTCTGTATATTAGGTTTTCTTTAACAATAATTGTCAACCTATTAGTATTAGTTAGGGTGGTACAAATCCTCTTGGGTTTGTCTCCGGCGTTTAATTCCCGTTACGGTTTTATACCGGCTCTTAGGGTTATCAGGGGAGTTCATTGTCGGCATCGAAAGATATGTCTTTCTATGTTCTGTGGTCTCTTTGTGAGACTTTTCTTTAAACTCTATTTTAGAGTAGTTGTGTCCTCTCATTGTGAGAGCATTTGCCCAACATGGGCTTGTATCTTCCCCTTGGTGGGACTTTATTTGCCCTTTATGGGTTTGTATTCTCCTTAATATAATACAATATGTTGACAAAAAAAAAAAAAAAAAAAAAAAAAAAAATTTTNTGTTTTTTTGTCATATTAATATCTGGGCCACAACTGGCCGGTCCAATAGTCCAACTCCATAAATAAAAAAAAATGCATTCGCAAAAGTGAGTGGCCAGATTCAAACCCTAGCATGTTTTTATTGATATAAATTTCTAATTGAGCAATTCAACCATATATTTCAATATTTCATTCCATCTTCCGGTATTTGAAACTGACTATTCAACTTTATTGTTTAGAAATAAAATATATTCACGAACATTACAGGTTCGGTCAAACTTCTCCTCATATTTTATTCTCAAAAGAAAATTATATTTCCTTTACGGAAAACACCAAAATCATAGAAAATGTAACTACAATTAGCGTAAATTAACCAATGTTTTTTTTATCGATATGTTACTAAAAATTGTAGTAAGCCAACAAGAACACAAAAGTCAATCATTTAAATATATGAATTCTAGAGTTTTTACGTTACCATTAAAAGGAATGAGGTTTTTGCTTTCTATTTGATTTAAGAACATAGTGTATGCACATTGCCGGTCATAAGACCAATCATAAGAAGCACGAACTTATGATTTATTTTTATTTAAAAATTTTTAGTTTAACAATCTGTCTATTTTCAAAATTTTAGTTTAACAACCGGTCTATTTTTCTCATTTTGTATTGCAGTCTTTAAAATCTCGGGACCGGCTGTATGCATCATGACAGAAGACAAATTAAAAGACATTATAATTTGAGAGGAGCAGGCCGGTCCTAAATAAAGTCATATGAAACATTGACCTATAGTTTCTATGTTTTATAAGTCTAAAATATGAGTTGACTTTTAATATCTAGTTTTGAGTCTCCAAAATTTCAAAACCGACCCTCGAGAGGAGGAAATACAAAATGATACATTTACAAATTTATGTAAAACTAAATGAAAAAATGAGAGAGATGGTGAACATGCAATGTGATAGAGAACATTTAGCCAAAAAAGTGATAAAACAAAAAAAGAACAAACCAGCAAGTTTGGGAAGAGATCTCCAATTTTGATGACCATTTTGTAAAATAAAAGCTCTGAGTATTTCACTTTCTTCATCACTCCATGGCCCTCTCTTCACGTGGCTATTATCACAACATGGTGTTCTTCTCTTACCCATCACAATAAGACTTTGATTTTTAGAGAATTTGATTGATATTTTTTATGTTTATATACATACATACATATATATAAATACATATGTACGTGTCATCATTACATATAAGGATTATGAGACCACAAGGGACATGCCACTTATCCATTTTATTTTTGTCAAAAGACATGCCACTTATTCATCTAGTAAACCTATATTAATTAATTATTGGATATTTTAGTATTTATTTCCCATATATTTTTTTCTATTTTAAATATTATGACTTCTTTTTATCTTTTGACAAATGTTGTACTGTCTTAAACCTTATAATTTCTGCATTATTTGTTCCTTTTCTCGCAATCTGATTTCTTTATCTTGATCCGCTTTTTTTCATATTCAATTCTATGCTCAAAGGCCCAAAGCGTATTAATTATTAAACGTTTTACTTTTCTAAAAAAATTTAATATTATTAATAGTCCAGAGTAGTCCAATTACAACTATTCTAAACATCCAAACCTGCAATAGGCTTTAATGGGCCTAAGCCCATCCCAGAACCAAAATTTATGTCCAAAAAAATGCCTATCTTGTTGAGGAGAATCCTCAACCAACCACTATTGCCGACTTGTATATACGGATATCGTTGGGTTTTCGTCTACTGGCCCGACGGTGCTTTCGAAACAGCGAGACGTTGCCCACAAAAGATCACGAGTTGGAGAGGATGAGAATATGATCCCTAAGTCACCATGACCGACCTCAGGAAAATAAGATAGATTTCTGGTGGATCATAAAAAAATATGAATACCTTTGAAATCGGTGAGGTTGCGGCTTCCGGAAGCAATGTTCCCTTCATCTCCGCCGTGAGATCGAAACCGCCGATTCGTACGGCAGACAGATACATACTCACCTCGAGGTCTTCATCCCTTAGCGAAGATGTTGCGTCACCGCGCCAGACCTGGCCTGATGAGCCCCGCATAGCTACTACCACTCTCGTCAGAGATCTTGTCAAAGATCTTGGTGAGAAAGGAACTGAAGAGATAGAGGAATATTTGAAACTGCAACAGGAGAGAGACATGCATGAGTGGAAGATGCCGGCACTGGAGTTACTAACGGCTTCGGAGTCGCGGTGCAAGGGTTTTGTACTAAGGTGGTGGTCTGGTGGCTTCCAACGCCTCAAATCTCGCCACATGTTTCACACAGATAAGATAGACGAAAGAGCAAAATTTTCTTTAAAAAGTAAATCAGATACAATGAAATTTTTTGTTTTCTCGAATTTTTATATTTGTTATTATTATTGATATTTAAAACGTTTTAATGTATGGATTTTTGGAATGCAAAGGTTTTCTTTAAACCGATCATTTTGCCAATAATACTAAACTTTTGTGTTATATGTGAGGTTAATGGTAATATATATACGGTACTAACACATATTATTAGACTATAAGTTTTGGTTTAATTATTTTTTTCTTTATTAAGTTCTGGTTTAAAGATTTAATTTCAAAATAAAGCATATATTGAATTCCAATGGTTGACAAAAGTAAATACTTAATGTTGAATACCGACAACAAAAACAATTATTGAATATTGACAATTGGTTTTTCATCATTGACGGTAGATGGACATGGAACTTGACTTTCTGTCATTTTTGCAAAGATGAATCATATAAACCTTTATTTCCTTATTCATCTTCTAACAATGTATGCATTGTTTTCTGTTTTCTTTTGTTTTATTTGAATTTGATGAAAGTTTGAAATAGGCTTGATCTGCACATATTTCTCTATAGTATATAAGCTATTCTCTCACTATTGCGCATTAAATTTATTTAGTTCATGTATCGTCAACATTAGAATTTAAGCAAGATACGTAACATAAAATAAAAACAAAGTGAGATTTTTATAAGTGGTGGTGGCACATAATAATACAATAAAAAGGTGAAATGTGGATTGTAATATATGATATCAGTGGAATGGAGTGGAAAGATAGATAGATGCATGATACCTTCCAACTTCTAACTTGTATAATAAATGTGTTTTTGACCAATAAAAAACATGAAAAGGTAAGCAATAAGACTTGTTAGCTGATGTTGTGTCGTCTTTGTACAAAATAATATTTTATTTATATGTAAATAAATGGATTAATCACGTCATTAACTTGGTATGAATTAGTATGGGCATATTTTTTGAAACCCGAAACCTGAACAGAAGCCGACCTGAAAAAACCCGAACCAAACCCGATCCAAAAATTTCAATTACCTGAATGGATTTTAGGCTAATGTTTTTTTTTTGTAGCTGACCCGAACCCGACCTAACCGATATCTGATCGGGTATCTAATAAACCCGAATTGATATATTAAACAAAAAAATACACTTTCCAACTTCAACGTGTATGCAAATTTTCAGGTTTATGTAGAGAAAAATGTTGTCGATTCAATTTCTTTCCTAAAATCTTGTAGCAATTTAATTTTTGTAAATGTTTTTGTGTTGTTATTTGGATTTGATAATGATTTATGATACCATCAACCAAATAATTATATCAATATTTTAACTAATTTTGGGTATTTATAATAATTTCATATACTTTTTATAGATTTAAGGTATTTTAATTAATTTTGGGTATAAATCGATTTTCATAATCTTGACTAGATCCGAGCCCGAATCCGATATGACCCGACCCGAACCCGTACCTGACCCGAAAATTTTCCGGTCCTATATGGATACTAAACTCCTCTACCCGAAAAACTTAAATTCAAAATTTTTGACCCGAACCCGACCGAAATCCCGGATGGTCATCCCTATTATAAATTAAAGTTTATTTGGAAACTGGAAATCAAATTTTCAAAGTTCCATTTTCCAGAATGTCTTGGGCTGCTTTATGGGCTTTGAGACTAATAAGAGTCCCCAACAATAGTCCTCTAAGGGAGATTCATTATACGAAGCCCAACTTTATCTCATTCATGTTGTCTCTAATCTTAGAAAATCGTCTTCTAATCGAGGCAGACAATAAAAATGCTACAACTAGGGCTACAAAAAACAAATGAAGAATCAAACCAAAATATTTGAATTTCAAATTGATTTATAAAAATATCCAAATATGTTCCTATTAAGTTTTGAAAACTGCACCATTATTTATTTTAATGACTAGCTGACAAATTTCTGATGAATTTCCGATAGATTAATCAGTTAAAAATATTAGAAAAATTGAATCAAAATGGTTTTAATTTGGTTCCTAAAATATGATAATAAAATGAGTTGATTTTGCTACCCTCTCCCCCCCGAACTTTGTACATCTAACATATTCTTTCATGAACTTTGTAACTCTTTAGCATCTCCCTGAACTTAGACATCTATTTAGCCTACCCACTCAACTACTCGCTCTCATCGATTCCCTTCAAGAGATTTACAATACTAAGTTGCGGTTGAAAACATAAAACGATAAAAAAATAGCGTCTTGGTTTAACCATATTAGTAACCCAATACCCGAATTTATCCAATTACCCGATTTTACCCAATTTGAAAATAAACCCAACCCAAAAATAAGTGAGACATATCGTTCAAGAGGTAAAAATCGATATTGGAGATTTTTGTAGGGTTTTGTTCGATTTGAGCGATTTGAGGGGATATTTGAAGGAGATTTGAAGATGGATGGAAGCACTTCGAGCATAAATCACTTATCCTCATGTTCATCGCGTTTGAGAGTGAGGAGAAGACATGAAGACATTCTTAATCGATGTTGGTGTGGAGAGAATCTTGTGATGTTTGTTTCAAAAACTGATGATAATCTATACCGCCGATTCTAAAGGTATGAAGCAGCCTTGCATGCATGAGTTTGAGTTAGAAGTAGTAAAGAGAAGAGTAGTGTAGGTAAAAATCGATTTGAGAAAATTTGAAGAGGATGTGTTTGGTTTTTGCATTTGTTTGAGTAGTCTATTAGAGGGTTGTTCTTGATGAAAATGAAAAAAATACAGTAGTAAAAAATCAAAATCTGAGTTAGTAGCTTTAAAAAAGTAGTTTACTGTAGCTTGATAAAAAAACTGTGTAAAATCAAAGAAAAACCAGTTTCAAAGTAGCTTGAAACAAAGATATAAGTATCTTGAAATACAGTAGCTTGAAATATAGTAGATTGATTTTTTGTCTTACTTGTAGAATTAGAGGGAAGAACATAGGTTCAAGTGGGTGGATGAAGCTTTGGTTGAAGAAATTGGAATGGTGAATGGAAGTAATAAGCGATTGGAGAATAAGGTCAAAGACTTCAAATGGAAGATCGAAGAATAAATTAAAATGATGAAAGCAAAGATGGTGAATCTTGAAGATAACATGAACAAGAAGAAGAACATGGAGATGAAGAATGTTGAGTTTGTGAATGCTAACGTGAAGAAGAATGGATGTTTTATCCTTTTTGTTGGAGCAATGGCGTTGGAATGCAAGAAGCTATGTTTGTTGTCTTGTTGTTTGTTTATTATAACATTAAGAACAAGTGACATTTCTTTAATATTGTAATGGATTCTTTGTTTAGTATTGGTAGCACTTTGTGTTGTTTACTAGTACAAAAGTAATCAGTTTTTCTTTATGTTTGAAAGGCTTCTGAGATAGTTCGTATTATGTGAAACACACAATTTATACATATAGTGGACCTAATGCGACAAAAAGAGAAGATGTAGGATACCGAATGAACTTTATCAGAGAAGTTGAAAAAAATGAGTTGAAAACATTCAACAAATTAGAGTAAAATATAAATCAATTCTAGAGACTAACATTCAACAACCGACACAAACATTGTCTCCCAAAAACCTTCAGTAATCGAGACAAAGTATTGGTCCAATATACCAAAATTCAAGAGAAAGTAGTGGTCCAATACACTAAAAAAACACATAATCCGACACCAAATAAAGTGGTCTAAGGCTATCCAACATACCAAAAGATGAGACAAACGAAGTGGTCCAATACAAAAAAATCCAAGATTCTCACTACCCGAGACCAAAACAAGCACTACAAAGACTCAAACATGGCTTGTTTGTGATCGTTTTGTTAGCTCTAGCGCTTGTGATGGTGCATGACTTGCACTTGCTGATGCGTCTTGATATATAAAAGTAGAAATAAGAAACGCATAACACATAATTTACAAGTTCATATATCAAAATGTGCCGCCAAAACCTATGACTTTTTGAAAATAACCTCTCAAAGTGGCGCATAAGTTCACAAAACATACGTAAAACCGGTTAAATACATCTTTTCATGTTGCGTTTGTTGAAGTCTCAATGAATGTTGACGATCTTGGATTTGAGATCAATAACTCTTTCAAATATCTTCTAAGATGAGCTAATTGATTTTCATACTCTTTGTCAAGCCACTTTAGAGCCAAATTCCTTCCTCTTTGACATTGATTCCTTGAACTCACTAAATTCCACTTTTCTTTTATTTAATTACAAATGTCTGCAGGCATAAGATCTTCATCAACTCGCAACTTGTCCATGAAAAACTGTGCTATAACTGGACTTTTAAAAAGCTGATATTTACCAGTTGGAGTACAAGTGTGAAACTCATTCCTAGTTTTCACAAGCCATATTTGTCTCGATTTTGCAAAGGAACAATACACACGCCAATTGCATCCTTTAATTCCGCATTTATAGCTAAGTTTCGTCTTGTCTCATCTGATATGATCTTGGCCAGCAATGGAACTAAAAAGATGCAGCAGCTTGAACCAGAGGTAAATGAAGATAAAGAAGGCACAATGGATCAACTTGAACCTGAGGAAGCAAGGAATAAAGACTTAAGTGTTCCAATTGATCCAATGACTAGATCAAGACAAGCTAAATTCTAGCAAGCTCTACAACAACTCATTTATACTATTCAGGACAATCTAGTGTATGGTAATCCAACCACATTGGTTGTGATACAAATTACCTAGATATTCATCAAGAGAGGTGTTGTAACTTGCACTCTTTTCCTTGGTTTGGTTTTGTCTCATTGGGTTTTCCAAACAAGGTTTTTAATGAGCCTTGTTCGTAACACTTATAAAAAAACCTTTTGATGATATTTAGGCCCATTTCTAACCATTTTTATCATATTTTCGACATTAGACTTGAGTCTTGCTTTATATTTTCAAAAACAGCTTTAGTATTAACTGTTTCATGATTTCCATGAAGCTATGCATGTATAGCCTTCTTATCTATTTATTTGGATGAAATTGAGAAATGAAATCATCAAACACCTTTCTAAAAACCTTATAGAATTCTCTTGAATCTAGTATGTACTTCAATGAGATGAGAGGTCTAATCAATGGTTCTGTTAAAGATTCAATCTTTAATTTCCTAGGATATGATAATATGGACTTATTGTTTACCTTCGCTTCGTTTTAGTCGGTGGTTTAGGCGGCCTTCCTTGCTTCTTGTTCACCTCTTGTTGTTGCTGTTGAGGTCCCACTAATACTATATCGGCGGTGTTAGTCAATGGTACTCCCGGCGATGGAGGTTGTTGTTGAAGCGGTTGATGATGATCTTGTTGTTGTGGCAAGAAAGCGCCAAAAGGTGGACGAAACGGTGATTGTGTGTCTATCGCTTTTCCTTTCTCACTGGGATCCTGATGAGTCCCTTGATGCAAATATTTTGTTTTGCGAATATATGAGGGCTGATTGATTGGCCATCGGGAGGTTTTTAGTCCCAAACTCGGCCTTGGGAGATTTTTAGTCCCAAATTACTTTGAATGATGAAATGAGATGGAAGATGGTTGAGGTTTGAATGAGGATGATCTTCAACACTAGTTTGCGGATTAACCAAGTGTTTGTCCAAAGCTCCTATTGACCATGAGATTACTCCCACAACAAAAGGGTCAACTAGGAAAGATTTATACCCTTCAAGGACCAACTCGGGGACGCAGTGTTCAAGATGAACAAAGGATTCACTTAAGTTGAAAGAGTTTTAAACAAAAGAGTGAATGAGTTTTATTAGAAAGCAACTTGAGTTCTTAAAGGAAAACAAAGGATACCAAGAGACTAGTTTCTTGGTACGAAATAAAATGCTTATAATTCTTAAGAGTTTATAAATGATAAGTTGAAGACTTTGAATGACTCCTTGTCTTCAAAACCGTGTTGACCACTTGGTTTAGTCCAAACCAAACCACAAATCAAATCCTTCATTTCTTGGTTTGGGATCTTGTGATTGGACCTTTATACGTCCAAACTTCATCTCTTTTGAGTCTAGAATCATTCGAGTCTTTATTTGGCTCATAGGCCAAGTCTTGATTACGAGCTAGCTTCTTCGGGCCAAAATCTAGGTCTCTTGGTCATTCTTCTCTTGCTACTTCCTTATCCTTTCCAAATGTATTCTTTGAAGCTTTGTTGAACTCCTGGTTGAATTTGGCTTGAGAATTCTTCAAATTAGGCCGAGCATCTTGAAATCGTGGCCCCGTGTGCTTACCGAATGATCGATCCAAACTAGGCTCGGGCCAGGTTTCTTCGGGCCAAGTTGAGTTTCCCTCGGCCAAAAGGTCATTTCCCTCGGGCCAAATTGTATCCTTATCCCAAATTAGGATCCTTGAGGCTTTTGGCTGAGAAGAAAATACTTTGGCCCAGGAAGATCAATGTCCGGGCCGAGCTGAGCCGGATGCCTCATGTGATGGCTTAGTTCTTCGGGTCTTGAGCCAAGTCTCCTCGGCATGGTCTTCTTCTTTCTCGGCCAAGTCTTCATTTGGCTCGGGCCATGTTGGGTCTTCTTCTTAGCTAATCCATCCTTGATCTATTCCCCATCTTTCCAAGTTGTCTCCATGCTTGGGCCGGGTCATATCATCCCCTTCCCCTTGAGAAAGATTTGTCCTCAAATCTGCAAAACAAGGAATTAAGTCAGTAACATTGAATGTGTTGCTCACAGAGTGCTTACCTTTTAGATAAATCTTGTAAGCATTGTCATTGATTCTTTCCAAAACGTCGAAAGGCGCATATGTTCTTGGCTTAAGCTTGGAGTTTCTTTCCAAAGGAAACCGGTCATTTCTCAAGTAAATGTACACTAAATCACTCGGTTCAAATATGAGTTCACGCCTTCCTTTGTTTGCTTGTTTATCATATTCTTTGGTCCTTTTCTCAATGTTCTTCTTAACATGTTCATGAAGAGAAACAACAAACTCGGCCTTGGCCTTACCATCAAGGTTAATTTGTTCATTTGGGGGCAAAGGCAACAAGTCAAGAGGAGTTAATGGATTGAATCCGTAAACTACTTCAAAAGGAGAGTACTTAGTTGCACTATGGACCGCATGATTATATGCAAACTCTACATGTGGAAGACACTCTTCCCAAGTTTTGATGTTCTTTTTGATCATGACACGCAAAAGAGTTCCTAAGGTTCTATTTACTATTTCGGTTTGCCCATCTGTTTGGGGGGGTGACAAGTAGTAGAAAACATAAGTTTGGTACCTAACTTAGACCACAAGGTTCTCCAAAAATGTCCCAAAAACTTAGTGTCCCTATCCGAAACTATGGATCTAGGCAACCCATGCAACCTAACCACTTCTCTAAAGAATAAATCGGCTATGTTGGTGGCATCATCAGTTTTGTGGCATGGAATGAAATGTGCCATTTTAGAAAAACGGTCAACTACCATAAAGATTGAGTCCCTTCCTCTCTTAGTCCTAGGCAATCCTAATATGAAATCCATGGAAATGTCAACCCAAGGTGCATTAGGGATGGGTAATGGAATGTACAAACCTTGAGGCTTAGCCGTAGCTTTGGCTTGGGTGCACACATAACATTCTTGACAATGTTTCTCCACATCCATTCGCATGTTGGGCCAATAAAAGTGTTCCTTCAAGGTTTTGTACGTCTTGGCCACACCAAAGTGTCCCATCAAGCCCCATTCATGCGCTTCTTTGACATACAAGTTTCTCAAAGAACAATTAGGAAAGCACAACTTATCTTTAAAGAATAAGAAACCATAATCTAAATAATAGGATCCGGAATTATGCCTTTTACCTTCTTCAAATGGTTCTTTAAATCGTGATCATCATCATAATACGTTTTGATTTGATCAAATCCTAACATCTTAGTTTCCAAAGTGGCTAATAAAGCATACCTTCTTGACAAAGCATCGGCCACTATATTCTCTTTACCCTTTTTGTATTTAATAACATAGGGAAAGGTTTCAAGAAATTCTACCCATTTGACATGCCTTCGGTTTAACTTGTGTTGGTCTTTGAGAAACTTGAGTGATTCATGATCCGTATGGATAACAAACTCTTTGGGCCATAAGTAATGTTGACAAGTCTCCAAAGCTCTTATCAAAGAATAGAGCTCCTTGTCATAATTGGCATAATTGCTTAAAGCTCCACTTAGTTTTTCACTAAAGTATGCAATAGGCCTTTTCTCTTGCATTAAGACATCTCTTATACCTACACCAGAGGCATCACACTCTATTTCAAATGTTTTATCAAAATTCGGAAGAGCTAACAATGGTGCATTAGTCAACTTCCCTTTTAGAGCTTGGAATGCTTCTTCTTGAGCCTTTTCCCACTTGAATCCCACATTCTTCTTGATAACTTCTGTCAATGGAGCAGCCAAGGTGCTGAAATCCTTGAAAAATCTTCTATAGAATCCGGCCAACCCATGAAAACTTCTAACTTCACTTACACTTGTTGGTGTGGGCCAATCTTGGATTTCCTTGATCTCTTCTTCATCCACCTTAATGCCTTGAGCTGTGACAATAAAGCCTAGAAAAACAAGATGATCCGCTCCAAAGGTACATTTCTTAAGGTTAGCAAACAAGGTTTCCTTTCTAAGTTCATTCAAAACTACTCTCAAATGCTTAACATGCTCGGAGATGTTTTTGCTATATATTAAAATGTCATCAAAGTACACAACAACAAACTTCCCTATATGAGCTCTCAAAACATGGTTCATTAATCTCATGAAAGTGCTAGGTGCGTTTGTAAGCCCAAATGGCATTACAAGCCATTCATACAAGCCATGTTTGGTTTTAAAAACGGGTTTCCATTCATCCCCTTCTTTCATGCGAATTTGATGGTACCCATTTTTTAAATCTATTTTTGAAAACACACAAGCACCATGCAACTCATCTAGCATTTCATCTAGCCTAGGTATGGGATGTTTATACTTTACCGTGATTTGGTTGATAGATCGGCAATCCACACACATGCGCCAACTTCCATCCTTTTTGGGCACAAGTAGCACCGGCACGGCACAAGGGCTCATGCTTTCTCTAATGTGACCTTTCTCCATGAGTTCATCCACTTGCCTTTGAAGTTCTTAGGTTTCTTTTGGATTGGTCCTATAGGCCGGTTTGTTAGGCAATGAGGCTCCCGGAACAAAATCTATTTGATGTTCAATCCCACGAATTGGAGGCAGTCCTTTGGGATTTTCTTCTGGAAAAACATCAGCATACTCATGCAAAATAAACTTGAAATCACTCGGGACATCCGGTGCATCATTAGCTAATGAAGTTAGTAAGCCTTTGTATATAAACAAGATGAATGGTTCCTTTAAATACAAAGCTTATCTTACATCATTGTTCTTGGCCAGAAGTTTAACTTCTTTGTTCTCCTCTTGCTTAGAAGACTCTTTGGGCTCGGTCCTCTTGAGTTGAACTTGATCATCATGTACTTCCTTTGGGGACAATGGGGCCAATACGATCTTTTTCCCTCTATGCGTGAATGAGTGCATATTGGTAAATCCATCATGTATGGCCTTCTTGTCAAATTGCCAAGGTCTCCCAAGTAAGATATGGCTTGAGTCCATAGGAAGAATATCGCAAACGATCTCATCTTGGTACCTCCCAATAGTAATTGGTACCATAACTTGTTCCGTGACTGTCAAGCCTCCACTCTCATTTAGCCATTGTAGATGGTACGGCTTAGGATGTTTTCTGGTCTTAAGGCCTAGTTTCCCTACAAGAGTTTCACTAGCAACATTAGTGCAACTACCACCATGAATTATCAAACTACAAATTTTATCATAGATGGTGCAACGAGTGTGAAAGATATTCTCCCTTTGGTCATTTTCTTCGGGTTGAGGCTCAACCTTCAATGTCCTTCTTGTGACTAGGAGTTCTCCTTGTACGAGATAGTCTACTTGCTCATCCTCGGTTTCTTGGGCCTCTTCTTCCTCAGAAACTATCTCACCCGAATCTAGAAGCACCATGGTCTTTTTGTTAGTACACTCATTGGCATAATGACCAATGCCATGACACTTGAAGCATTTGACATCTCGGGTCCTAGTAGGTTGTGCTTTGGCCTTATCATCTTTCTTGGCTTCTTTGGGTTCATACTTAGGCTTGAACGAATTAGATCCTCCTTTAGTCCCAGACTTCCTTCTAAGTTGTTGTTTAATAAGGGTGGCCTTATGAAGCTAATCGAACATGTCCTCATAATCTAGCATTTCAAGCTTGTCTTGTATCTCACGGTTTA
>OVBE01000485.1:0-49519 GCA_900406425.1 Iberis pinnata
TATATATATATATATATATATATTGTGCAATTCCTCGTCCAAGAATTGGAAAACTAAAAACTAGATAAGTGTACAAATAACTTATGTGTAATCCTTTAGCATTGCAATGAGGCAGCAAACCAAATCTGATATATATCTTTCACCAGCATAACTAAAACACTTCCGGAAAGCATTCTACAAAGAGGTAACGGAGAAACAGATTACTGGAACATTTACTGACCAGGTGATTCACGATATGAGAACCGGAGGTGTTTCCCCTTGAATTGCAGAACCACTTCCTACAGGACGCCACATTACACCTAACCACGCAAGCTGGGTTCGAGATACCACAATACTTACAGGCGTGCTCCGTGAAATCATTCTGACCATAATCGAAACCGTCATCGTCTCCAGTCTCCTCGAAGTTCAAATTTCCCATACCCGCAGCCAATGCTTCAACCTGACTGCCACTACTGTCACCACCACCAACTCCTCCGCGTCCCACTTTGGCACCGCTCCCGACACCGGCAGACAGTGAAGAAGGTGATGAAGCTTCGGAATGGTGATCGACGGCAGCGCCTCCTCTGCCGCGATCGAGAGGGTCGACAATGGCGATGGAATCAGATGGAGTCGGCCATGCGGTCGGTGATCGAAACTCAGGGTAATCGAACTCCGAATCACCTTGTGAATTGAATTCCAAAAAGGTATACGCGTCGGTGACCGCGTCCGGCTGAGAAGCCGTCTCAAAGAGGTCACTCTGATGAGAATCCATAGAAATCGAGGGAGAAATCAGGCTCCCTGGTTACGATCGTGTGGTTATTAGGCTCGTTTTGTTGCTTTTCTGCAGTACGACTGTACGAGAAAGAGTGTTAGGGTTAGGGCTATGCGCTACTGAAAACGGACGGGGCCTTGAAAAGAATTTACGAATGTGCGTGTTAACGAAGAAGAAGAAAAGGGGCGCGTCTGATTAAAAAGTACTATCCTACCTGCGCGTTGTTTACACGCGTCAAGCTTTATGAGTTGATGGGCTTACCGTACGTGGTGCTGGCCTTCTCCGTTCCCATCTTACGTAGACATTAATTACATATATTTTTATGATAAATTAGAGATTATTTCAAAAATAATCATAAATTTTAAATATAAAAACAATAAAAAATATTATATTCGTGAAATTCAATTAAAATTTTAAATATGGAATGACATACATTAAAATGTAAGTATTTACAAACGAAAAACAAAATGAAATTGTGAAAAGACATAATAAAACCACAACCTCCCAAAAAAACACATATTCCCTTAATAATATTAAATTTCAATTAAAGACATGAATAAGATATATTTTTATTTTATCATTTTCTTTATATATTATAATTCTATCATGCAATTATAAAAAAATGGTGGTTTTTTGAATAATTGTGACTTTAAAGTTGTGTTTTTTCATTCATATATAAATAGTTAATTGTATTTATTGTTCATTTGTCAATTAAGAAATTATGACTAAGTATTCTTTCTCGAAATCTTCTTATTCTCTTCTCTACTTAAACGATAATAATTATTCATCTCAACTTATATGTATCTATTTTAGTCTAATGATTTTAAGATATCTACAATTCTTTAAAAAATGATGATTGTTAGTTATATTTTATAGATGTTTATATTTTCTTTGGAATTCATGTTTTTGTGTATTGAACAACAAGTAATTCTTTAAATTAAAATTTTTGTTCTGTTGCATTGTTTATTAAAACTATACAAGTAAGCATATTATAGTTTTAGAAACATCATTATGAAACTATTTTATTTTGTATTTAAATTTGATTTGCATAGATATCGTTATTAAAAAAGTGGTAAATATTGTTTTCATAATATATATATATATATATATATATTTAAGTATACTGTTTTTCTTTTTTATTTTGTTATTTAAAATGAAATAAATGCGTTTTTTGCATTAAGATGAGAAGTTTAAAACAATATTTTTGTTATTTTTTTGTTTATGAGTTACATTTACAATCGTTGTTTTAGAAAACAAGTTTTCATGATTTTTTTTTGTTGCAAATATTTCATATAGTATTATATTTATTTTTTTGTGTAGGGTAAGTATTTATTGCTTTGAATTTTTTTAAACAAGAATAATAATTTAAAAGAAAGACAGTTTTTTATTTATAGGTTTTTGTCATATTTTGTTAAAAGTTTTTAAACTGTATATATTAACAAATTAACAAATAGTGGTTTATTATTTTAACCGATGACAAATACTTTTTCTTTGTGAGAATAATCAAGCAGTTAGGATTGTATAAAAGTTACTTTTTGAATGTTATATTAGACTTGTGTAGTGTTTTTAAGATCACTTATTTTATTAGTAATATATATATATATATATATATATATTATTGTTTATCACAATAGATTTAAGTTGTTGAGTTAGTGAAATTAGGGTTAATTTTTTTATAGTTTTTTAAATATATAGAGACATAACTTTAGAAGTATATAACCATTGCCATTGTTTGATCATTTTCAAAAATGTATTGTTTTTTTTTAACAAATTCAATTTTAAATGTCATATAAATTTCCATCAAACTTGAATATGGATATAAAGCAAGTAATTAGAGAGTCATCACATAACCAATTACATATAAACGGTATTTTTTATAACTTTTATGTAAAAATATTTTTTACAAATTTAGTTAATTAGTATTTTGTTTTTTATAACAAATTCATTTTTAAATGTCAGATAAATGCCCATCAAATTTGAATTTGAATATAGAGCAGGTAATTGGAAAGTCATCATATAACCAGTTACATTTAAACAGTTTTTAAATAATTTTTAAGTAATTATATTTTTCTAGAGTTAGTTAATTTTAATATATTAGGCAATTGGAAATTTTATTCATCTATCAAATATTTAATAATTCATTTATCTTTTTATTATTTAATGTTTTTTAATGGTCACCTTTAATTTTGCTTTGTAATCTTAAATTCTTAAAGAGAGGATAGTGGCAAATAAGCAAGTGGCCCAATGGTAGTTTCAATTTCAATAAAAAAATTGTCATTTTCAAGATCTAGTACCTATGATTCCATTCAACTCTGAATAATAGGGAATTCCAGATTTTTTTTATATGAAAAATCCAAACTGGAATTTTTTGGCTCACTTGATCATTATTCACCGAACCCCCATATATGGTCTTACGACTTTGCAGACCACAAAAAAGACAACAAATAAATGGAGATGTCTCTGCATCTAATTGCATCAACCAGGCTTCAAATCTATCGCTCTTAGTTGGGAGAGAACTATTTACACACTAGGCTATGACGATAAAAAAAGAGAGGATAGTGAGAAGGTGTGTATTAGAGTAGATTTTTAATGTTTATTATATAATTATGCATTACTAACCATATTAAAGTAGAAATTAAAAAGTTATGTCTCTCATATAGTCAGTCGGAAGTTATCTTTTTATTATATAATTCAATATTTCTAATGTATTAATTTAACTTGTAGGAGATTATGAGTGGTAACAAATTCTACGATTATAATTTTACTTTTAAATATTGTTTAAAAATGTTTAATGTAAATTATTTCAAAACTTCATTGGAAGTTATTTTTACGTCCCTACTTAAGTATAAGAAATAAGACTTCATTTTTAAAAAAATTAATAAGCTAAATTAATAATTGAAAAGAATACATAAACTAAATTAATTTGTCTTGAAATTTTTTTAAAAAAAGTTTACTAATAGATCTTAATCATACTAATTAGTATTACAAACATTAAATATGATGATAGTTACTTAAGCCTTAAATCCAAAAGACACATTTTGAAAGTATCTTTTCCATTGCAAATTTTAAATAATAAATTGTGACTCTTGCTTGAACCCTTTAAAAATTATATATAGCCACCAACATAATGTTTTATAACAAACGTGGAGAACAATGTTGCTAATTAACAATAACCAAATTCTACCAAATTAAAACTTTTTCTAAAATATTCAAATAAAACGTAAGAAACAAAAGGTTTTAGCAAGAGTTATTCTCATTTGAGAAGCAAGAAATTCAAAACGGGAAATTGAAATAATAAGCCTTAACATTCTTCTATTAGATGAGAAAGTAAGTGTTTTGATTTTTATATATCTATAAATATTGATCATACATTTTTATTGAATGATTTGCTGTTCATTTTATTTAGAATGAAACAACTGTGGGATCAATCAACAATAAATTCATTAAACAATTTATATTACTAGAAGGATCCATTTACTTGATAAATGATTTTGAAGTTTGGAAAGCAATACAAAAGTACAAAGTTTGTAGTCATCGTTTTACTTTACGAATTACTAGGATATCATTCGACATAATTGAGGAAAGAATGGTCTCTATATCATTAGAAAATATCATTTTCTAAACTACAATCAATTTTATCAATTATCAAATTCTAATACTCAATATATTGGTGAGTAATATAGTAGTTTAATTATTTAGTATTTTGAATTTATGAGTTTGATTAATTACGTTGTGTACCAAAAGTTGACATATCTTTATTTAATTATTTAACAGATGTTATTGGTGTTATTGGATTACTTGAATTATCAGACAATGACCAACGTTCAAAGATACAAATAAGCATAATAATTTATAGGTAATTATTTGGTTATTATCTACTTTAATATTAGTCAAAAATATATAACAATAAATATTTTTGTAGTGATAGTAAAGTACGATTAACTATATGGGGTGGACATATTAATCAATACAATAAACTTTTTAGAGAGAAAGATCCAAAGGGAGAAGTAATTTTAATAACAAGTGTTAACCCAAAACCGTATTCAGGTATTCGATCATGACAATAAGATTATGATATAATGAATATGAATTATAAATTCATTATCAAAAATTTTAATTTACCCTATTACTTGTATCTTAACACCACCATGACTTCAAAAATAATCCTCGAGGACAAAATAAATGCAATAAATGACTTCACTCAAAAGTAATAATTTATCTTTTTGTCTTTAGCCAATTTATAAGTAGAAAGTTGTAAGATTTTTTCTTTTCCTTATAATAGTACACTTCCAAAACTACAATCTATTTCAAGTCCAACACAAGTACAAGATTGCTAAATGAGTTTAAATTCATTACAATCCACTAACTCTTTAATCTCTTATCTTCTAGTGAAAATGAAGAGGTAATTCCACTTTAAATTAATTGTGTAATGGAAATAATGAAATTACTGTAATTATTTAATAATTATTAAACACGATTTCATGTCTTGAAATATACTTAATAGTTAATCATATGTTATAGGAAATCTTATTTAAATTATGTGGAAAATTTACGGAGTTATATACTAATGGTGGATGAAACTACATTTCTTGTAATGATTGCAATAAAAAACTAAGAAGAGATGGATACAAACTCATCTGTAGTTTTTGTATCAATAAACCAATTACTGGGACATTAAGGTATAGTCATTAAAGGAATTTTTTGTATAATTATCTAAAATACATTTATAGGTAATTAGATTATTGTCTTTTATAGAATAACCTTAAAATACATTTTAAATATTTCTATTAAAATTACAAGCCATAATTTTTTAATTATTTGTTGATAATAATATTAATATTTAGGTTTCGAATATAAATGATTGTTGATGATGGTACCGATGTTTGTAATGTTCAATAGAGATGTAACAAATATTTTAAACACAACAATAACTAATTTGGTCCAAGAAAGGGTAAGTTAGGCTCAAAACATACAAATAATTGTTAGTCATTATATATATATATATATATATATATATATATATATAAACATTAACTATTGATACTTAATTGATTTATCAGAAAAACAACAGTCAAAGTATAAGTGATGATGCTCTATATTCGGTAATTAGTGACTGCCTTGTTAACATAGAGTACAATTTTACAGTTAGAGTAAATTCATTTAACTATAGATCTACGTCAGCTGGCATTGAAAACACAAAAAATAGAAAATATTATGGAAAGTAAGCATTTAGCATAACTTTTTAAATTTGGAGAAAATTTTATTAGATATATGTAATATATATATATATATACTTTTATATATATATTTGCACACTTATATAATAAGAGAGTTTCACAAATGAGCAGAATTGTGAACCAAAAATTAAACCAAAAGATATACCTAATAAAGATAAATTAGTCAAGAAATGTCAAACTGAAAAAATAGTGGAAAAGACAGAAAAAGAAATGTTATGGCGAGAAAAGAGCATAAGTGAAGGAACAAGTAAAAGTGATCCTGAAAAAGAAAAAAAACATAGATGGATCAAAACATAACTCTAAAAAAGTCTAACAAATAGCAAAACCAACTTTCGACCAACACGAAACAAGAGAAAAAAGATCGATAAGTTCTTATGCTTGCGAGTAATTACAATTTAGACAAAAAAAATTTCTATTCTTGTTTAAACATTTTCATATACTATTTTAATAACAAAAAACTGTACTTTTGGTGTTATAATGTATTGTTTGGTAAATAATGGGACCTTTCATTAATTTAAATATATAATAGTACTTTAATCTCTTGCAAAGTTCTCAACGATTAACTACAATTGATTCGTTGAATCATTGATTGATTCTTGAAAATATATTAACGTAAGGACTAACAAATAGATGTTAAAAAGTTATGTAAGAATGGCTAGGAGAAATGATAATAGTTTAAGTATATACCTATATATTCAAAGAACAGAAAAAGAAGGAATATTTAAATATATACAACTGTTCCTCGAGAAATAAATTTATAAATGATTATGCGTTATACAAAGAATATTTTAAAATTACTAAATAATACAATTGAAATTTAACATAAAAGGTTAACGACAACTGAGTACTTGAACAAACTCATATTTCATGATCAAAGTTGCATTCTATAGATTGACATTGCCACGATTCATCAAATAAACCATAACCAAATCGTAGAAAATGTACTATTGTATGTTGAAGATCAATAGCAAACAAAAAAATCTCTTCAAAATTATTTCTCCACCCGTGAATATCATTATCACGTGTTTCTAACCCAGTTTTTAGCAATCCAACACCAATGTAGATCAAAGCATTCAAAAGATTTCTTCTTTGATCTCTCATTTCTGAGGAACCCCTAATGTATAACCAACCTTCTTGTAGTTCACCATGCGTACATCTAGTTTTCAAACCTTGTATATATAATGTTTGTAGGTTATTGTCTTCAATACAATCTAATTTTTTTGGTAATAAGGAGACTATTGTTATTGAAGGAAGAAAAGATCAACATGTTGTCTAAAAACATTATTTAGAATTATGTTTCTCCCTTCTTTTCCATCCAACAATAGACTTCCAATCGAATTTAATGATTGTTTACTCAATCTTATTGCAATATCAATAATAATTTATTGAGGTAATTCTGAAATATTTGTTGCAACTAAATTATTGATAAGACTTTATGAGGAACTGAAATTACAAATAAAAAGTATATGTTATAATAATAAATGATTTTACAACTAAAAAATTTTAATAACAATAAAAGTAAAATTTTATGCCTGGTAGAAAGAAGGTTTTTAGATAATTTAGATATCTTGAGTTGTGATTCTCAATATACTTAGCAAAAGGGAGTAATACTAGAAGAGATCAAACTTAGCAAAATTTATTTTTTTTCTTTTGAAAACACTTAACACAAGTTTAATTTGTAAAGTAATAGATGTGTTGGTTAGTAATTAAAAAATTTTTAGTAAACAAGTAACTGTCCACTAACCATTTTTGAGAGACCCAGTTAAATTCTATCAACTAGAAACCGTAATCCAATATTTATTAAACTAAAAATAATAGAAAATTTTGACTAACTGAAGGTATGATGTCTACTCTCTGTTTTGAAAAACAGAGCGTTACTTTGTCAATATGATTTTCTTCTGTCAATCATGGCCAGATAGGTGCTGGAAATTGTGTCCTGCGAGATCCTATCTTCTGAAGATGCCTAATCAGATCTGGCAATTCATCAAAATCTTTATGAAGATTTTTCCTTTTGATTTTCTGAGATTCCGTGATAATCTCCATGGCCACTTTAAGGCAAGTTCAAAATCATATTATGATTTCCAGTATATATTTATATCTCCTGCAATTACACAAGGAGATCAACAGCAATCTCATTTTCCTTTTTTATGTAAAGGTTCTATGATATTTATTTTGTCGTTAAACAAAATTTGTTCTCACATCATTTTTACCTCTCTTCTTGTTGGTTTCATCTTTCATGTTCTAAAAAGCATCATGGCTTCCCAGTCTTCAATGTTGAAAAAGGAGGGTGACAGAGAGAAACCACAACCTCTGAATGTCCCCGCCTTTAATAACTCGAGTTTTCTCAAGCGGTATGAGAGAACCCTTGTCGGTAAGGTGTTGAATCCGATGACTCAGATTCCAAAGCTCAAGCAAATTATGGCTACGCTCCCATCGACATGGAGATGCAAAGGCCATGTTCAGGGGTATGAATTGGATGGTGGCAAGTTCCATTTCAAATTTTTGAAAGAAGAAGACCTGAAAAAAGTCCTGGACAATCGTCCTTACCATTTTGATGGGTAGTTCATACCGATGGAGAAGTGGATACCCACAATCCGTAGGGATTTCTCTTCCTAAACATTAATCTGGATCAGATTAAAAGGAGTGCCAGAATTTTATAGAGCAGAGGAGACGTTACGTATCGTCGACTCTGATTTGGGCGAGGTTGTTGAGTGTGATGTCGATGGTGGCCGTGTTCTCATCACTTTGGAATGCCGTAAACCGATTTAGTTCTCCAAAGAATTATGATTTGCAAGTGGCGATGTGATTCGAGTACGCCTGTACTTTGAAAAGTTACATCATTATTGTACTCGATGTAACCGAATCACTCATGAGAGCAAGTTTTGTCCATAAGGAGTAGGGATGAAGCGTGATAACCGGCCGAGACAACAACTGGCTAATGAAGTTCAGCCCACCGCACTTGTCGAGGCAGATTCTGTTTCACCACACCGGATTAACCAATTGGTCACTGCTGAGGCTCGAATCCCAAAATATGTGGGAACAAACGCATCTAGAGTCCTTATTCCATGAATTTCAGCTAAACGAAATTTATTTTCCGATGACGGTGAAGAACAAGTTCGGTTAACGGAAATGAGACGAAGGATTGGGTGGAGAAGGCTTTTGGTGAATCGGGTGGACATAAGGCAGAGGAAGGAGGAGCCGGTCCCTCATCGGCGCCGGTGTTAAGTCCGAAAGGTGCAGCAGATCGGAAAACGGAAAGAATGGTGGTAGAAGAGCCAAGCAGCAGGTGACAGGGTTGTGGTGCAGAGGTTCGATCTTAATGATATGGGCCAAGGGGAATGGGTTTCGATGGTGACAAAGAAGGGGCCCAATTTTCTTTATCAAGCCCACGTGTCCTTGGTCCAACTAATCAGGAGCAGAAGGCGCTCGATGACAACATTAGTGATTCTTTTGGGCTTTCGTATGCATTCATGGCCCATTTGTTAGAGGGTAATTTAAGTGACACGTTGATGTCCAATTTTGGCCCATTTGATAGTCCATTGCTTCTTGGACATCATGTTTCAAAGGAACTAATGAATTATTCTCATGTGGATTTTTCAGAAATCATTTCTTCTATGAAAAGTGTTTTAGGTACAGATATTCGGAAAGATGAGAATCGATTTTGAAAAGCTATACACCCAAAGAAAAAGATTGGACATGACCCATTCAAAGGCAACAAACTTAAGAGACAAGTTGCGAGCATTCGAGGTAACCCCGACCTTATTGTTGAGTTACTTCCATCCCACTCAAAGATGGATCCTCCTGGAAGAGAGAAGTTTGAGGACAAAGTTAGCCAGGTGGTTGAAGGAAAACCACCGGCAAAAGACTGAGATGATTTTGAGTTGGAATTGTCAAGAAGCGGGAAGCTTCTTGGCAATTCGTAGGCTTCGGGAATTTCGACGTACGTTGTTCCCGGGAGTCTTGTTTCTAATGGAGACCAAACAATCGCATGGATTTCTTCAAGATATTCAAGCTCATTTTGGTTATGATTTCTTATTTATGGTGGACCCTTCTGGTCGAAGTGGGGGATGAGCCCTCTTAGCTCTTTCGAATTTTCAAGTTGTTGTCCTTTCTTCGAATAAAATGTAATCGATACTATGATTACAATTGAAAGCAATAAAGTATTTATCTCATTGTTTATGGTGCACCTATTGTTACAAATCGTGAAAGAGTGTGGGAATCTTTGAAACGAATTAATTCGTTGCGTTTTTCTCCTTGGGCCTTAATAGGAGATTTTAACGAAATTGTCGACCATCATGAAAAACAAGGGGATAAAATTTAGAGTGAAAGTTCTTTTCTTGATTTTAGGCTCATGAAACAATGTTGTGGAATGGTGGATTTCTCATTTAAAGGGAATTGTCTATCTTGGATCGGTAGGAGGGGATCCGACACAATACGATGCCGTTTGGATCGGGGAATGGGTAACGAAGAATGGTATGACTATTTTTCACATTCTTATATCGAGTACCTGAGCTTCCAAGGCTCCGATCACCGCCCAGTTTTGTTACGGATAGATAAAAAACGATTAAATGGAGTGAAGCAATTTCGATTTGATAAGCGATGGGTAGTGAAGCTTGAATTTGAGCAAGTGGTCCGGTCTGGATGGACATGCTCATTGCTTGAGGACAATGTGAATATTAATTCTCGCATATAGAACTGCCGTGGAGAAATTTCAAAGTTGCGACATAAAGAGGTCGTAAATTCAGGAGAGTTGGCGATGAATCTTAAACGGAAGTTGGATCAAGCATACTCAAATGATGCTTTGATACACGAAATTCCTCGACTAACGGACAATCTTCGTATTGCCCTTTCAGAGGAGGAATTGTACTGGAAACAAAAAAGCCGAATTCAATGGTTGCAGAAAGGGGACAAAAACACCATTTTTTCCATGCCTCAACTAAACTTAGGCGAGCCTGGAATCGTATCGTGGGACTTCGAACTGATTCAGGAATTTGGGTAGAAAAGGAGGAAGAGATTGAAGCAGAAGCTATTTCGTATTTTCAATCTCTTTTTACCGCGTCGATGACGAATAATATTCAAGAGGCCCTAACTTTTCTAGAACCACGAGTTACTTCGGAGATGAATATCCGGTTAGTGGCGCCTATTACGGCGGAGGAAGTAAAAGCGACTTTATTTATGATGGGGCCGGAGAAGGCACCTGGTCCTGATGATATGACAGCTCTGTTCTACCAACGTTACTGGCATATTGTGGGCACTCATTTAACAAAGATGATTCAAATATTCATGTTGAGAGGTACTTTAGATGAGGCCTTAAATACGACGAATATTTGTCTTATTCCCAAGACGGACCGGCCGCAAGGAATGAAAGAATTCAGGCCTATTAGCTTGTGTAACATAAGCTATAAAATCCTCTCAAAAGTTATTTGCCAACGATTTCAGAAAGAAATCCCTCATATTATCTCGAATACCCAATCGACCTTCGTCGCTGGAAGATCTATCACTGATAACGCCCTTTTAGCCCAAAAAGCTTTCCGTGCTTTACGAACGCATTATAGTTGCTGAAATAGTTTCATGGAAATTAAGACTGATATGAGCAAAGCTTATGATCGTGTGGAATGGTCTTTTTTAAGACAACTTATGACTAAGTTAGGTTTTGATGGTATCTTGATACAATGGATTATGTCCCGTGTCACCTCTGTTACATACAGTGTTTTACTTAATGGCTCCCCCAAAGGAGCGATTGTTCCGACTCGATGTCTAAGACAAGGGGATCCTCTTTCTCCTTATTTATTCATCCTTTGTTCGGAAGCACTCATTGCTAATCTACGTCATGGGGAAGCATCTGATCGTTTGGATGGGATCCGTATTGCTAACTGTTATCCCACCTTCTTTTCGTTGATGATAGTTTGTTCTTTTGTTGAGCTACTCTGGTCCAGTGCTAGGAAATTGCAAATATTCTTAAGTTATATGAGAACGCTTCAGGACAATGCATAAACCTCGATAAGTCGACGGTGATCTTTGGGAATACTTTCCCTAGTCAGGATCGTTTGCTGTTAAAGCATCGCCTTGGTATCTACACATAGGGAGGTAAAGGCAAATACCTAGGGATTCCGGAACAATTACAGGGTTCAAAAGCGCAAATTTTGCGTACGTACGGGACCGTCTGAATAACCGTATTAATGGGTGGTCTTCGCGGTTCCTGTCTAAAGGAGGGAAAGAAATCCTTTTAAAATCAGTAGCCCAAGCTTTTCCTACGTATGTCATGTCCTGTTTTCAGCTACCTATGACGCTTCTTAAAAAGCTCACGGGGGCCATCACCGATTATTGGTGGAATACATCGGGGAGTTCAAGAGGGATTCATTGGGTAGCTTGGCACAAAGTGTGTTTGCCTAAACAATGGGGGGGGGGGNCCTACATTTGTTTGAAAAGGCTCTCTTGGCTAAAAAATTATGGCGATTGTTCTCAAACCCTGACTCGCTCATTGCCCGTATTTTCAAAGCACGTTACTATAAAAATGGGGACATTTTACAAGCAACGAAACCAAATAGACCTTCTTATGGTTGACGAAGTATTTTAGAGTCCAAGCCTCTAATTTCATTGGGTTTACGACGAAAAATTGGATCCAGGACGTCATACTCAGGTTTGGCAGGATCCTTGGGTGCCCACCGGAATGCCAAGACCAGCTCACAGTTCTGGAAATGATGTACCCCCAGACCTGGAGTTTCTGAGTTAATGTTGGAAAGTTCTGCTAGTTGGAATGTACCATTGATTTAGGAGCTCATTTTAAAGGAGGATATACCCTATATTCTCTCTCTCCGACCCCCGCTTGATACAGCGGATAGCTAATGTTAAAATTTTACAAAATCTGGAACATACTCTGTTAAATCGGGATATGAGACCGCCCTAGTTGCGCACAACGACCAAACCCATGGTTGGCCGGACTAGCCGTCAATAACACCTCTTCTTGCAGGGGTTTGGGAAATATCAGCCCCTACAAAGTTAAAACACTATCTCTGGCAGGTCCTCTCGGGTGCGCTTGCCGTTAATGATCAATTGTCAAGAAGAAAGATGCGGACTGATAACTCTTGTTCACGTTGTGGTGATGCTCATGAATCTGTAAATCACGGCTTATACCTGCCCGCCTGCTTTTCAGAGGTGGGCACTCTCAATTATCCCAAGCCCACCTGGGACTTTCCTTACAGATAATCTCTTTCAGAATATGCACTACCTGCTAACGAAAACGGCAGCATAATCAGCAGCGAATAATGTTTTCATGATGTTCCCTTGGATCCTCAGGTATATCTGGAAAGCATGCAATGCAATGTGTTTTAATAGTTAACTGTGGTTACCAACTGATATCATAGAACTCGCTTCAAAGGAAGCTTTGGATTGGTTTTCAGCTCATGCCATGATATAGGAGAAGTACCGTGGAACGGCTTCTATTAGGAAGACTCTAGTGGAGATCTTCCCGGCGATGACAAGTTGTTGTAGTATTGATGGCTCGTGGAAAACCGGCGACACCTTGAGCAACATAGGTTGGGCTGTTTATTCCGACATAGGAGAACCCCTATTTATGGGCTATGCTGGCATAAGACAAGGTTTAACTCCGTTACATACGGAATTGCTTGCCTTGTTATGGGCTCTCAAATGTGTGCGAAGTATGTCCACTCAATGTCAGATCTTTCGTACGGATTCAACAAATCTAATTAATCTACTGGAAAAACCTATGGATTGGCCCGTTTTTGTAGCAGAGATAACGGAAGTAAACCGTCTGAAGAGGAGTTATCAAGATTTCAAACTCATCCATTGTCCACGACAATTGAATGATAGAGCCGATTACCTCGCACGAAGTGCTAGAGAGAGGAATATCTTGTCCTCGTATACTGGTTCTGTATTGCCCATGTGGTGTTCTAAAAACTAGTTGTATTTCTTTTTTTATTTACTTTTTTGTTGTAAAAAAAGAAAAGAATGTAGTTATTAGTAGTAATAACCGAACACAAGTATATGACCGACCCTACTTGTAAAGAAATATGATTAAAATTTTGTTCGAAATAACATAAAGTCCAACCGAATATGATTTAACATTGTCCAATATGAAGAAGTTTTATTCATTATTGTAAAAGTTGTTCAATTATAAGCATATTTATTTTTGAATTAAGCGATTTTAAAAAGCAGAAAATAAAAATATAATTAACTACATAGTTAAAAATTACAACCTTTCAATGTGTCCCTTAAATAAAAACAAAAATTAATTATTAAAATAATTAGAAAGTTGCAACCTTTCAAAACTATTTAAGCACTACATTATTTAAAGCTATTTGATTTTTATGTATAAGAATTGAAGATTGTTTTTTAGTCATAAAGAAGTCTTTTCACACACAAAAAAATGAGAAATCTCTTTACTTCTTCTTATGATGTAAGCATTGATGACCTCTATAAGGAAGTTGTAGCGAAACTATCATTATTATTGTAAAATCACTTCACATCTTCACTTCAGTACCTGTTTTGAAATCATTCATATTTAATATGAACAATTTTATTATAGAAGATGAATCTATAGATAAAGATGATTTCTATTAGTCTTTGGTAGATGAAGGGATCAATCATGAAGAAGCTAAATATATTATGAAAACTCTTATTCAAATTTCTTGTCATTTCTTACTTTCTAAAGAATTTTCTCCCTAAGAAAATAACTTTTTCATTGACATTAGAATTCCACTAGAAAAATAAAAGTGATGACGATATTTTGGAGCAACCGATTTAAGAATTTATAAATTCATTTAATCAAATACAAAGACCGCCTAACAAAGAAGCAATTGATTCTTTGGAGAGAAAGTTATTTGATGACACAAAGGAAGAAACCGAAATGTGTCTAATTTGCCCTGAAAAATGTGCTGAAGAAAATTTTATTATAAAGTTACCATGTAGTCATATATATGATGAAAAATGTTTACTTTCATTATTTATGTTTAGCAACGAATGTCCATATTGTAGGTTTAAATTAATATGTTAGTTAACAGTAATTTATTGTATCCTTTTAAATACTTTTGTAAATAAATTTTAATGTCTTATAACGTATTATTAGGAACTCTTTTTTAAGTATCAATTTTTTTCATAATCTTCTTCTACAGTTTACAAAAAGAATAATTACTGATTTGTGTTTCGTATTTTAATTAGTCCAAAATAGCATGAATAGAATACACTAACAATAGATAGAAAATTTGTTCTACATAACAAAAAATTACTTAGAAAGAATTTGACTATAATTGAGTCTAAATATTCCACTTGTGAACAATATAATACAAAAATATTGTTGGAAAATTAACATAATCAGTTTAGTATAAAAAATTTTTTACTCATCGGTTCTTATTACAAGTTAATGTAAAATTTTTTGTTACAGAGACTATAACAATAACATAATAAAGCATTTGCTAAACAAGTTTTGTAAAAATATGTAGCACTTTTTAAAAATATATACATATAAAAAAGCTTTTTATTGAATTCTCTAACATATTTTTACTCAATATTTTTAAATTGTATTTCTTACAATTAAACAACAAATATATATAGAAAAAAAGTTTTCTCTCAGACACTTTTCCCAAGACTTCTAAAAGAACAAATCTTATCTCAAAAAGCATAGGTCAACCACTTTTTATTACTAAAAGAGGTAAAGTTCAACTTTTCTAGTAGCAGACTTTGCCGACAACGACCAACTTTTGGCCATCTTGGCCGTGGAAGACTTGTAAGTTAACGTTATCTCTCCTTACCACCCACTGTGGTCTCTTTCGGTCGGTTTCTGAGGCTCTTAACTTCACTAGAAGCTCATCTTTTGGACATCTTTTACTCAACAATCTTTCTCACAAGTTTAACAATTGCTATGAGTTATTGCTGTTTCTTATGAAACATAGTCTTTTGAGCTTTAAATTTTATGGTTAGGATACCTTTTAATGAGGTCCCAGTACATAATCTATTTTGTCTTAACTGTTGTGGAATTGAATAGCTCTTTTTCTGAATTTGTACAACTTTATGTTGCACTTACTCCATAATTTGAGTATCCCCACGTCTCAATACTTGACTTGAGTCTATCTAAGCTAATATAGCTTCTCTTAGTCAGGGCCGGTCCTGAGATTTTAAAAATTTGCAAAGGCCGCAATCTACAACGAAAAAAATAGGCCGAAGTTGTAAATTTTTTCAAAAATGGACCGTTTTTCTTAACTAAAACTTTTCAACTAAAAAAGGGCCGCAAGCTCATGCTTGCTCTGCTTGTGCTCAAGAACGGCTCTGCTCTTAGTTTTATTATAAACCCATCTTGACCCACCATCCGGTTTTTCTACTTCCCTGCAGGTAAGATAGTCTCAGTCACAGATAGCAAGCGACAGCTGCCATGACTCCTTACTCAAGAATAGCGAAACAAAAGTGGGCTCAGTATACAACATCATCTGGACGTAAATCACCTCTAAGGATATCAAAATGTGACAATACAACACTTATTGAGAACAACAAACTTACTCTAATCGGTAGAGTCACAAACCCGAGGATCCAACACCCAAAAAATCTGGTGGACTACATGATTACTCTCTGGAATCTGCCATCAAAGATAACATGAAGAGAACTAGGCCCTGAAAAATTTCAATTCCATTTTGAAAGTGAAGAGGATCTTATCTTAGTCCTCAATAAAGCCCTTTTCCATTTTAAGAGATGGATGTTTATTCTACAAAGGTGGGAACCCATTGTTAGCGAATCCTTCCCATCTCTTATCCCATTTTGGATCAAAATACACGGTATCCCTCTCCACTATTAGCACGATCAGACAATCCGAACTATTGGAATGGACTTAGGTCATCTAAAAGACTGAATTGTGGATCAAGAAAAAGTTAAAGTTTTGATTAACGGACTAGAACCGCTCATAATGTTAACGGAGATCAGAATCTCTACGGGAGAAGTTGTTCCTGTAGAATTTGAGTATGAAAGACTGGAGAAGCACTATTTCACTTGTCTTCGCCTTTCTCATGATGAAAGAGACTGCCCGAAGAAAAATTCCCAATCGAAGGAGCCTCGTCACTTAGGCATATCCCAACAAAAAAAATTATACAGACTTGAGGATGAAAAGAGAAAATTAGCTCTCAGAAGAGCTTCACGTTCTGATCAAAGCTATGATCTACACACCACTAACTCTCACCGTAAGAAAAGAGGCTCCTACTCCAACCATAAACGTTATAGAGAAGACGAGTATCAAGGTAGATTTCAGTCTCGTCCATCTTACATATTTCAACACGTAAGAGAGTACTCTTCAAGAAGCACACATCTTGACACATACTCGGGTATGCATATAAGTCATGATTCGTTACATAGACAACAGTCTAATGAATTTCAATATTGATACTCTTCCCATATAGGCACCAGAGAAGACCATGGAGAATCAAACCCTCATTCAATAAACCTTCCTGCCCATCAAGATCAAAATAGGACACAGTCTGAACTGCAAATCCAAAATAAAAGGCATGGCAAAGGGATACTGGTGGATAATGAACCCTCCAAAACAAGAAGACCGACTCTTGAAAGACATGTTACAGACTTCTCGCGCACTTTCCTTCCTCCGCTCAGGATACGTAGTCCAAATTCAGACAAACTTCAAGACATTGAAATCCGGTACGAAACCTCTCTTGGATGTGACAGAGAGAACCAGAACCAAGTATCTCTTTTCGAACAGACATCATATGTCCCAGCTCTTACTATGGTAAATACTAATACAACTTCAGTTCCACTCACTGTGGAACCTATATATGCTCCTGTTTCAACGAGATTAGGACCACAAATTGGAGATAAGATCACGATCTCAATCCTGAAGAGAAATCCTATTGGTAAACCTCCAGTCAAGAAAAACTCGTCTAAACCAATACCAAAGCCTAAGGTGGCCCGTAAACCTCTTCAGGGAGCCAGCTCAAGGAAATACAATGTTGCATCGATTAGATCCTCACCATGCAAGAGATCCCGTGATAAACCAGCTTCCCAAGACACTCCCCCTTCCTCATCGCATGCTCCCCCTCCACCACATATCACCTTAATTCCAGCAATCTGCAAAAAGAAAGTGGATTTTCAAAATCCACCCCCTCCTCTTCCTTGATAATTACAGCTTGGAACTGTCAAGGGATTGGGAACCCCTTGACGGTTCAGAGACTCTGGGAATTTCACTATGATTTCTTCCCGGATATTCTATTCCTAATGGAAACCAAGAACAATGATACTACTGTCAATCAAGAAATCCAATGGATGAATTATGCAGGCAAATTCCTTCTGAACCGATTGGTAGTAGTGGAGGCTTAGCACTCTTCTGGAAAAGCGAGACTAACCTGGAAATATTAAACTCCTCAAAAAACTTTATCGATACAAGACTCACCATTAAACGAAAACAAATCTTCATCACTTGCGTTTACGGAGCCCCAACAAGAAGTAGCTACAAGCAAGTGTGGTCTGATATATCCAATCTAGGGAACAACAGATCTGACCCATGTTTATTAACAGGTGATTTCATTGAGATTATTGACAATCAGGAAAAACGAGGAGGACCTCTCAGGGGACAAACCTCATTCATTGATTTTAGAAGTTTCATATCATCTAATGGCTTATGGGAGATTAAACTCACAGGAAATCCATTTTCATGGCGAGGCACGAGATATGATCACTTCATAAGAGAAAGATTGGATAGATCTCTGGCAAATGAAGTTTGGTTTGATAAATTTCCTTCTAGTAAGGCTGAATACCTTCGCTTTGAAGGTTTTGATCATCGACCTTTGATCACATGTATTGACTCAATCCGATCTAAGGGTAAAAGCACTTTTCTTTTTGATAACCGACTAAGATCCAACTCTGATGTTGCAGATATCGTCCATACATCCTGGAATGAAATCCTTGAAGCTTCACTACTGACAAGAACAAATCTTTGCCGCCAGCGGATTACAGAGTGGAAAAGGCAACAGAATTCCAACTCTAAGGAGTTGATAAGACAATTATAGGAAAAACTTGAAGCTGCTCTCTCTCTGTAAATCCCCCCGACACAACTCAAATCACCAATCTTAGCCTCCATAGAGAAAGCCTATTCACAAGAGGAACTATACTGGAAACAAAAAAGCAGGGTTAATTGGTTACAACATGGAGATCGGAACTCCATATTTTTCACGCAATCACCAAGGCTAGGAGAGCACAAAATTGGCTCTCTGTTCTAGAAGACACGTCTGGTAATCCCTGCTTTGAAGACCAGCATATAACAAAAATCATTTCTGGATATTTCAGAGGAATATTCACCTCTAACCAAACAGAGGACCGAAGATTAGTTAAGGAAGCTATTGAACCGGGAATATCAGAAGATATGAACCAGAAGTTAATTAAAATCCCAGAAGCAGCATAAATAAAACTTGCTCTTTTTGAAATGCATCCAACAAAATCCCCGGGACCGGATGGTTTTACTGCAGGATTCTATCAAACCTTTTGGCCATCGGTTGGTGAACTAATTATTGCAGAAGTGCAACGTTTCTTTATATTAGGAATCTTCCCGAAGAGACAAAATGAGACTCATGTATGCTTAATTCCCAAAATCTTGGGAGCTCGAAAGGTATCGGACTATCGTCCCATAGCGTTATGCAATGTGTTTTACAAGATAGTGGCTAAGATACTAGCTAAGAGGTTTCACGCTCTTCTACTAGCTATTATCTCTGAAAACTAGTCGGCATTCGTTCCGGGAAGATCTATCATAGATGATGTCCTAATAACCCATGAAATTTTGCACACTATAAGACGGTCAAAAGCCACAAAAAGAGGATTCATGGCAGTCAAAACGGACATGAGCAAAACGTATAATAAAGTGGAGTGGAGCTTCCTCAAACAGGTCTTACATAGATTTGGCTTCCATCAAGTATGGATAAATTGGATTATGGAGTGTGGTGTATCCTCCGTGTCTTACTCCTTTCTCATTAATGGCTCCGTCAAGGAAGAGTAATTCCTTCCTGGGGTCTCAGACAGGGCGATCCCCTTTCTGCTTACCTCTTTGACCTTTGCACGGAAGTATTATCGGTTCTATATTGCAATGCAAACATATCCGGTTTTTTCTCGGGGGTGAGAATTTCAAAGGAAGGTCCGAAAATAAACTACCTCCTCTTTGCTGATGATACGATGTTCTTTAGCTTAGCTAACCCGAAGAATAGTCGAGCCCTAGCATCTATCCTCCTTCGGTATTCCAAAGCTTCTGGTCAAGTAATTAACACTTCCAAATATGCTATTACTTTCCCCCCGAGACTGTCAAAAACTTTAAAGGCCGAAGTTAAATATATCTTGGGGATTTCATGTGAAGGGGGATCGGGCAAGTACCTAGGAGTACCCAAAAATTTTGGGAAAAAAAAGACGGATATTTTTTGGGAAGTGGTCGACAAGATAAGACATAGATCCCATAGTTGGACGTCAAAATTCCTCTCCTCGGCTGGGAAACAAATCATGCTAAAATATGTCCTCACCGCGATACCTGCTTATACATTATGTTGTTTTAAGATCCCAATCTCGTTATGCAAACAAATCCAATCCAGTCTTACGAGATTTTGGTAGGATGCAAATCCGGATAAAAGACAAATTTGTTGGGTCTCTTGGCATAAACTAGCTATCCCTAAGAATGCGGGAGGCCTAGGCTTACAAGAAATAGAAGAATTCAATGATTCTCTATTGGCAAAAATTTCATGGCGAATTCTCATAAACTTGAACAGCCTCTTCACCAAACTTCTACTGTCAAAGTACAGTCTCAAATCCACTTTTATGGAAGCAAAATTGGGTTCAAAATCATCTCATGGATGGAGAAGTATCCTTGTGAGACGAGATGTTCTTTCCCGTGGTTTAAGCTGGCTTGTTGGTGATGGATCACAAATTAGGATCTGTCTCTTTTAAAACCCTTAATACCCATTGGTCTCATTCCATTAAATATGGAGGATGTTAGAGTAAGTTCCCTCCTATGTGATGATACAAATGAATGGAATTGGCTTGCTATTAGAGCCTTAATTCCTGCATATGAGGATCAAATAAAAATGTTACCCCCTGGATCTTTGCGGTGTCAAAATAAAATGGTGTGGCTACCGGTAAAATCCGCTCTTTACTCTACACGAACAGGTTACGGTTTGTTAACGACTAGGAATATTTACAATCAATCTCTAAATTTTAAATGATATGTTAATCTTTGGAAGCTTAAAACAAGCCCAAATATAATCACTTTCCTTTGGAAAGCTTTGATGAAAGCTCTGCCGGTTGGAACTCAATTAGCTAACAGAGGAGTTTCTAATGCTATATTATGTGTATGATGCGGATGTCCAGAATCAATTGAACATTCACTGCTTCATTGTCAATTTGCAAAACAGGTTGGAACCTTGCACCGTTTCAAGAGAATTGTACCATCCAAGTTACGACTCTCTATGAGTTTCTCGGGACAGCAAAAGAGACGAAAACTCTTCCACCTTCAGGTATCCAATCAGCGACTCTCTCAGCCTGGATATGCTAGAATTTGTGGATTGCAAGGAACGCTGTAATCTTCTCTAACAGATTTTTCTCGGAAATGGACATTATAGCAAAATCCTCTCGAGAAGCTCGTGAATGGGAAGGGGCACAAGAACTACTGGTTAAAGCAACTACTCTTACGCCAAATAGATCGATACCAACGATCATATCCGGTTATCTATGTTTTACGAATACTGCGTGGATATCACCATTGGATCACTGCGGCTTAGGTTGGGTATTCACCAAGGATAATGGCTCTTTATCGGAATCTTTCTCTAGTCAGGCAACCATCATGCCTACCGCATTGGCTTTAGAAGCTCTTGCTATGAAATCAGCAATGCTACATGCTATATCTATCCATCGTCTGGAGGTCGTCTTCCTCTCCGACTCTTTAACTCTGATCACTTTGCTCAACTCCAAGGATTCAATTAATGAACTCTACGGCTCATTGAGTGAAATCAGGAATCTTATTTTAGTCTTTAATTCTGTTTCTTTTCATTTCATTCCACGCTATGTTAACGAACTTGTAGACAAGAAAGCAAAAGAGGCCCTCAGCCTTAGAAATTTCTGTTATGTTGTACTAGTTTAATGATTAATGAAATTGGTTTTACAAAAAAACAAATATATATTTCTACATAATGTGTTTTTATAAAAGAGTTCTCACGCGGCACGCGCGGGTAATTTTCCTAGTACATGTAATAATGAACTACATTAGGTGTAAGTTTTTGACAAATGTGGTATTAACCACTTTATTTGACATATTATAACACTCCCCATTGGAGACCATTTTCATCTTCATGTTACGTCTTTATTTCCTCGTTAAAAACCTTTCTAAGAAAACCCAATGGAAAAAATCAGAGTAAGGTAAAAGAGTACAACTGTGTAAGATCCCCTTTGAGCGAACATGTCATTATCTCAAAGGTCTTATTAACGATGCATTCCAATATTAAAAAAATGTTTCCTGAACGTCGAAGTAGGTAGAGTCTTTGTGAAGAGATCTGTAGTGTTTTGGGAAGATTGAACATATCTTTTTTCAATTTCTTTATTCTTCTCGAGCTCTTGAGTGTATGAAAAGAAATTTGGAGGGATATATTTACTTCTGGCACTTTTGATATATATTTCCTTCGTTTGAGAAACACATGTTGTGTCATCGTCATACAAAATCGTTGGTTCATCATTGATGTCGATTTTGCTAGTCGTTCGAATGTGTCGACTGATCGATCTGAGCCATGCACATTCTCCGATTCTTGAAAAGCAATGATTTCAGCATGATTTGAAGAAGTAGCCATGCACATTCTCTGCTTGCTTCTTGAAAAGCAGTGCCTCCAATCGTAAAAACATATCTTGTTTAGGATCGCACTTCATGTGGATCTGATAAATATCCTGCATCTGCATAACCAACCATTTTACCTTTAGAATCGTTAGGATAAAAAAATCCTAAATCAATACGTCCCTGTGGGTAGCGAAAGATATATTTAATTTCATTCCAATGTCTTCGCGTAGGTGAGGAACTGAATCTTGCCAAAAGATTAACTGCAAATGAAATATCAGGTCGAGTACAATTAGTAAGATGCATAAGTGATCCAATGACACTTAGATATGGTACATGAGGAACAAATATCTCTTCGTTTTCTTCTGGTGGTCGGAAAGGATCATTCTCAACTTTTAATGATCTAACGACCATAGGAGTACTGAAAGGAGTTGTCATATCTGTCTATAAGCGTTTTAGCACTCTTTTGATATATGTAGATTGATGGAAAAATATACCATGAGGGAAATTATCAATGTTTAGGCAAAGACAATATTTTTTTTGTTCAATATCTTTCATCTCAAATTCTCGTTTCAAATAGTTTGATGCTTTCTATATTTCTCCTTGAGTTCCAATAATGTTTAGGTCATCAACTTACACAACAATTATCACAAATCGTGATGTTTTTTTCTCAATTAAAACACATGGGCATATATGATCATCAATATATATATATATATATATATATTCTTTCATTTAATGCTCACTAAGACGCTTGTACCACATATGTTTTGATTGTTTTAACCTATATAATGATCTTTGGAATTTGATTGCACATAACTCTTTATATTTGGATTTTAATTCCTCTAGTACTTTAAATCCATTTATAATTCTCATATAGATATTGATATCTAATGATCCATACAGATATGACGTAACGACATCCATGAGACGCATTTTTTAGATTTTCATAAGCTGCTAGGCTCATCAGAAATCTAAATGTGATTGCATCCATAACATGAGAGTATGTTTCCTCATAATCAATTTTTGGTATTTGAGAAAAATCTTGAGCCAAAAGGCGAGCTTTATATCTCATTATCTCGTTTTTCTCATTTAATTTTTGGATGAAAACCGATTTATAGCCAATTGGCCTCACATCTCTTGGTATGGGTATAATTAAGTGAATCGAGTTTTATTTGCATTGCATCTTTCCATTTTAGCCAATCATGTCTCTTTTGACATTCATATACAGATTTTGGCTATGAGTCTTTGTTTTCGTCATTTACTTCCTTTGATATAAGGAATGCGAAAACATCATCAGTCCAATCAACTTTATTTCGATTCTATATCTTTCCATTATGAAAAAGTTGATAGAAATCTCATGGTTTTCTTCAGATTCCTCTTGATCAATATTTTCATCAACCGGAGGAGTTGATTCCTCCAAAATACTTTAATTCATTTTGGGGTTATTATGATTTTCGGCTTCTTTTTGTTTTCTAGGATTTTTATCCTTAGAACCAACCGGTCTATCATGCTTCAAGCGAGTTCTAGGCTCATGTGTATCATCTGCTCCTTCACATTCTTTTGGGATTTTAATGTGGGCATGTGCATTTGCTGTTGGTATATGAGATTTAGTTACTTTTTTGGTATCTGAAAATGCATCCGGTAGCTGTTTTGTTATACTTTACAAATGTATAATTCATCAAACTTCTAGTTATGACTGTTTCGCTGGTGGGTCAAGGTATAATAGAGATGGTACAGTCCATTTTATATCCTTTCCAACCTCTTTATTTTCTCCCCTATAACCGGGAAAACTTTCTCAATAACGTGATAATCAACAAAACATGTTGTAATACATCTCCTGTTTGTGGTTCTAGGTATCGTATAATCGATGGATAATCATAACAAATATATATTCCTAACCTTCTTTGTGGTCCCATCTTTGTACGTTGAAGTGGTGCTATAGGTACATAAACCGAGCAACCAAGTACCTTTAGATGGAAAATATTTGGTTCTTGACCAAATGGTAGTTGCAACTAAGAATATTTATGATATACACTTGGTCTTATCTGAATGAGTGCTTTTGCATGCACTTGGTTTAGATATCATGATTAATGGTCTTGCAATTAATTTCAGACGCTTAATTATTGATTTAGCCAAACCATTTTGAGTATGAATATTAACTACATGATGTTCAGCTTCAATTCCTGTACCATATAATAATCATTGAATGCTTGGGATGTGAATTCATCAGCGTTATCAAATCTAACTCTCTTAATTGGATAATTAGAAAATCGGGCTCTTAATTTGATTATTTGAGTTAAGAATCTTAAAAATCTCATATTTCGAGATGATAACATATAGGCGACCATATACTTTAAGCATCAATTAACACCATGAAGTAATGAAATGGTTCACATGATGGATGTATTGGTCCACAAATATCACTTTGAATGTGTTCATGGAGTTTTGGTGATTCTTTATCGATTTTGGTTGGCGATAGTCTTATAATTGATTTCCCAAGAGCACATGCTTCACATGTCATTTATTTCCTTCATTTATTTCACGAATTTTTAATGAATGACCATGTGAGCTCTCTATGACTTTTCGCGTCATACTGGTGCCTAGGTGACCAAGACGTTTATGCCATAGTGTTAAATGCGGGAACTTGTTCATCTTTCAACTGTTGTAGCTTATGCAGTTTGCTCTTATCATATGAATCAAGATGTCGAACCTGTAAACAATGATTCATATGAATTATCTTAAGAGAAAGATGAAGAAGACATAATGACGGGAAGTTAAAGTATTCTACCATGTTTACTAAGCTGGTAGTGAAGGGTTAAATGTTCTACGGGAGAGCTTAAAACTTCCCTTGATTTTGCATATAGGCGAACAACCTGACCAAAGAACAGGGATAAGTTTAAAAGAAGCAATTTAAAGTGAAAAAGAATCTAGCCTCTTCAAATAAATTTTTGTCGTAGTAACTTTCTGAATAGGAGAAAAAATTTAAAAAGAATATTAGAATCTAGAGGTAAAACACATCTCCTTTAAGCCAGTAGACCTAATTTTTCAGCTAGTTGGTGTACAACAACATTACTTGGGGCACAAACAAGAACCTACAAGGAATAATTTTAAACCTCTCTTAGTCAACTCGCAAAAAGAATCTTGAGGGGATCGATAATAATAGCTTTACCTATCCTTGGTTCTGCTTTGCCCTATGATACACAATTATTGCAGAGGTCACAATTTTACCTGTGCAAGATGGACCTTGGATTAAGTTGATGGGCTTCCGAAAGACGCTATTCACCTTCATTATGTTGCAACTTTTTAAAAGTTATAAAATTTTATGTTTGTAACAGGTGGACATTTGATTAAGCTTTAACTTCCTGACATTATGTCCTCTTCATCTTTCTCTTAAGATAATTCATATGAATCGTTGTTACAGGTGCAACATCTTGATACATCTGATAAGAGCGAACTACATAAGCTACAACAGTTTAAAGATGAACAAGGTCTCGTATTTAACACTATGGCATGCACACCTTGGTCACCCATGCATTAGTATGGTGCGAAAAATCATAGAGAGATCACATGGTCATCTCTGAAAATCTGTGAGATAAATGAAGAAAATAAAATGACATGTAAATCATGTGCTCTTGGGAAATTAATCATAAGACCATCGCCAAATAAAATCGCTAAGGAATCGCCAAAGTTCCTTGAACGCATTCAAGGTGATATTTTGTAGACCAATACACCCACCATGTGGACCATTTCACTATTTCATGGTGTTAATTGATGCTTCAAGTAGATGGTCACATGTATGTTTGTTATCGTCTCAAAATATGGGATTCACAAGATTCATAACCCAGATAATCAAACTGATAGCCTAATTTTATGATTATGTAATTAAGAGAGTTAGATTCGATAAAGCTGGCGAATTCACATCCCAAACATTCAATGATTATTGTATGGCTACAAGAATTGAAGTTGAACATCTTGTAGATGTTCATACTCAAAATGGTTTGGTTGAGTCACTAATTAAATGTCTAAAATTAATTGCAAGACCGTTAATCATGAGATCGGGGACATGCCATTTTGCATGCAAAAACAATCATTCAGATAAGACCAAGTGCATATCTTAAATATTCTCTATTACAACCAGCATTTGGTCGGGAACCAAATATTTTCCATCTAAAGGTTTTTGGTTGCTCAATTTATGTGCCTATAGCACCACCGCAACGTACAAAGATGGGACCACAAAGAAGGTTAAGAATATACGGTACCCAAAACCATAAACGGGTGATGTATTTACAACACGTTTTGTTGATTGTCACTTCAATGAGAGGTTTTTCCCAGTTCTAGAGAAGAGAATAATAAGTGCAGAAAGGATATTAGATGGATTGTTCCATCCTTGTTATACCTCGACCCACCAACGAAACAGCCAGAACAAGAAGTTCGACGAATTATACATTTTCAAAGTATAACAAATCAGCTATCTAATGTATTTGTAGATACCAAAATGGTAACTAAATCTCATATACCAATAGCAAATGCACCTGCCCAAATTGAAATCCCACAAGAATGTGGAGGAGCAGATGATACACAAGAGTTTAGAACCCGTTTGAAGCGTGGTAGACCCATTGGATCTAAAGATAAAAATCTTATAAAACAAAATGGAGCTGAAAAGCATAATAATCACATATTGACAGAAACTATTTTGGAGGAACCAACTCACCCGTTCGATGAAAATGTTGATCAAGAGGAACCTAAAAAAAATATTGATATTTCTATCAACTTTGTTCATAATAGAAAGATATGGAATGGAAATAAATTTTATTGCACTAATGATGTTTTCACATTACTTGTGTAGAAGGAAGTAAATGACGAAAACAAAGATCTAGAGCCAAAATCTGTATATGAATATCAAAAGAGACATGATTGGCTAAAATTAAAAAAATGCAATGCAAGTAGAACTCTATTCACTTATAAACGAGAGGTATTCAGTTTCATTAAACCCACTCCAAGAAATGTGAGGCCATTTGGCTATAAATGGTTTTTATTCGGAAACGAAATGAGGAAAACGAGATAATGAGATATAAATCTCGCCTTGTGGCTTAAGGTTTTTCTCAAAGACCAGGAATTGGTCACGAGGAAACATACTCTCCTGTTATGGATGCAATCACATTTAAATTTTTGATGAGCATAGCAGCTTATGAAAATCTAGAAATGCGTCTCATGGATGTCGTTACGGCATATTTGTATGGATCATTAGATATTGATATCTATATGAGAATTCCCGATGGATTTAAAGTACATGAGGAATTAAAATCCAAACATAAAGAGTTATGTGCAATAAAATTGCAAATATCATTAGATGTATTAGAACAATATGGACGTGTGTGGAACAATCGTCTTAGTGACAATTTAATGAAAGAATGAAATATTAGTGTTCCTATATGTCCATGTATTTTAATTAAGAAAACGTCAGGATTTGTGATCATTATTGTGTATGTTGATGATCTAAACATTAGAGGAACTCAAGGGGTAATATAGAAAGCATCAAACTACGTGAAAGGAGAATTTGAGATGAAAGATCTCAGACAAACAAAATATTTCTTTGGCCTACTAATTGAGCATTTTCCTATTGGTATTTTTCCCCATCAATCTACATATAACAAAAGAATGCTAAAACGCTTTAAGATATATATGTAAACTCCTCTCAGTACTTTTATGGTTGTTAGATCATTAAAAGTTGAGAATAATCTTTTCCGTCCATAAGAAGAAAACGAAGAGTACTTGATCCTAAGTTACCATATCTAAGTGCCATTAGATCAGTTATGTATATTACTAGTTGTACTTGACCTCGTATTTTATTTGAAGTTAATCTTTTGGCAAGATTCAATTTGTCATCTACGCGTAGACATTGTAATAAAATTAAACATATCTATCACTATTGATTTATGATTGTTTTATCTTAGAGATTCTAAAAATGAAATGGTTGGTTAAGTAGATGCAAGATATCTATCAGATCCACATAAAGCTCGATCCCAAACATGATACATTTTTACGATCGGAGGCATTATACAATTTCTTGGCACTCTCAAAAACAAACACTTGTGACTACTTCTTCAAATCATGCTGAAATCATTGCTCTTCATGAAGCAAACAGAGAATGTGCATGGCTCAGATCGATCAGTCAACACATTAGAACGACTAGCAGAATCGACAATAGTGACGAACCAATGATTTTATATGAAGATAACACAACATGTGTTGCTGAAATGAAGAAAGAATACATCAAAATTGACAGAACTAAACATATATCTCTAATGTTTTTTTCATACACTTATGAGCTTGAAAAGAATAAAGAGAATGAAGTAATATATGTTTAATCTTCCCAAAACGCTGCATATCTCTACACAAAGTCTCTACCCTACTTTGACGTTCAGGAAACATGTTTTAATATCAGAATGCATCGTTAACCTTTGTGACGACGACATGTCGTTCAAGGGGGAATTTACGCAGTTGTACTCTTTTACCTTATTCCGGTTTTTTTTTTCTAATGGGTTTTTCTAAGAGGGGTTTTAACGAGGCAACAAAGATGTAACAAAAAAGATGATAGTAATACTAGTATCCAAGAGGAGTGCTATAAAACGCATACGCATATAATGACATTTTAATATAAACATGTGGACCCCATCATCACTATGCATGCACAATATTTTATATTTTTCTTCTATATATACGTTCGTAAATGAACGTTGTAATTCACTTGCAAAAACATATTCTATCTATTAATAATCTCTCTAGCTTTATCTCTCTTATTTATCAGATCCAATTATTCACGGGTATAATATTTTTCTTGTTTTCACATTTAAAGTTTATCATAATTCTTAACGTCATCTGAGGTATATCATAACACTTTTTGTATTTTTTAAGAAGATATCATAAATAGAAAGTGTCACATTAAAGTACCACATTAAATCTAAATATTTTTTGTCCATCTAAACAAAGTATCACATTTAAAGTACATGTCAAAAAAGGAAATTCTCAAGCTAATCATATAGGACCTCACCAAATTGAAATTGTGTTTGTTATGATTACATTCGTGTTGTCTAGACATTTTATGGAAATTTTCATACATTTATAGTGAACTCGTATTTTTATTCTCATAAGTATTCATGTGAATGCTATTCATGAATGGAAGACACACCATGTGAATACATTCTGTGAATGCCCACCGTGAATATCCATTGTGTATAGATCACGTGAATGGTGACTAGAATATGTGAATTGTATACATGTTTTTGAAACGATACTGAAATATTTTGATCATATTTATAAAGAAATTACTAAATTGTTAGAGAATATTTTAAAAACAATATATGAATTGCTAAAGTGCATAAATATGTTTCTAGAGTTTAGAACATATGAAATATAGTCTACACCTAAATGGAAACATAATTCATAAATGGTGCATGAAACTAAGATAAAATCACATAAATCACATTTCGTCCGAACTTCAGTAAATACTTTTTGATAGATAACTTGTGAGTATGAAGATCCGCATTCAACTTGATTTATGAGACTTGTGTGCAAACACTTAGTATATATTCCAAAAAATAAAATGATAATAATTTTGAAAACATACTATAATCCACATAGACTTCTCAACATGTCGCCTATGGTAACATGCAATTGTTGTCCTACCCAGACTTTACTTTCTTTCTTGAAAATATTTAGACGTTGGTCGGAACCACAATCTACAGAAAAAAAAAAATTTGTGAATGAAAATCATACTTTATGATTGAGAAGCATTACTTGTGAATGTAAATCGTGAATGATGGTTATTTGTTGTGAACAACAATGCGATCATGTGAAAACGCGAGTGTTGATTGCGAAAATCCCTAAAAAAATAAGCCGATAAAAACCCATAAACTCGAACTGCTGAAAAACCAAAAATTACATATACAAAAATTGTGGAAATCCCATACACATATCGCTAAAACCACACAAACGCATACAAAATCGGTAAAAAGCAACGATTTGTCTGGTAAAAAATAAAAATTGGTTTCTACACTTCACCAAACCACATAAATAAAGTTATAGAGAAGTGAGTGAAACCTAAACAAACGCAAGAACAAAAACAAACTCAAAAATTGATGATGCCCACGAGTATAATGTGACGAGTCCTTATAAAATGAAGTTTTCTTCAATTATGCTTATGTGTTATATATATTATGTTGCAATTATCTTATAAGGGTTTTTTTTTTTTGCATTGATCTCAATGCAACGTAAACCATTAAATTTTCTTGCAATCCATTTAATAACATCAATCCAGAAAAACAAAGAGTTTTCTTCACTAACAAAGAGGTGAACAAAAGATACTAACCTCGCAACGGCGTCGGTGTGCATCTTTGCAATCCTCATAAGCATATGCGTTCCTTCGTCGACTTGGAATTTCTAGAAGTTGAAAAGTCACTAGTTTTGACCGAGATTTTTCCATTTCAAAGTGACATGTAGGATATGAGAGCGAGTGACTTTCAAAATTTAGGATTCAATCTTTCTTTAGTTTTTATTTAATAAATTATTAATATGCTAAATTAGATTAAAAGTATTTAAAAATGAAAATTTTAATCAGAAAAACTCTCATTTTTTAGTTAAATTTTAATTTACTTTGTATTTTGGTGACAAAAATGAAAGTTTTAAACTAGCAAATCATTTATTTAATATTTAATTGGAGGATAGAAATGTAATTTGATATATTGAAAGTATTTTATTACTAATTGAGTATAATATATCTTTTCTTCAAATTATGAAATATTAATATACCCTGTTAACAATTTTTCTATAATAAAAGGATAAACTCACAATTACAAAGAAGAGAAATATAAACAAAAATTTGAAATATAACAAGTGATGAAATCGGCAAGCTACCAAGAGGACACCAAAACCATATAAAAATTATCGAAAACCTTGACTAAAGTCCAACATAAGATAAGCTTCCATAGACAAAGCAATCATCTGGCAACTAAACTAGAAATAACATGTTTGAACGTATGACAATGACATTTCTCAACTCTCATAGTCCAAAAATATTTTTTCCTACTACCGTGAGATCACCACTATGCCATAACCGTTAACCATAGGTCGAAAAAAGCGCATACACACAACGCTCGGGAAGACCTAGACCTTGGAAGATATTATGGTTGCAAGATAACTCGTTGCAAGATAACTCAAATGAGGATAACCCAAACAAGACAACAATCAAGCCTTCAATAGCAACCAAAATCAAACAAACTAGATGATGAATGAAAAGGCATAACCGCTATCACACAAAATAGAAAGTCTGAAGGGCCAAAACCAAAGGAACCGATAAGGGGTAAAACAAGCGAAATCCAAACCCTATTATCTAAAACACAGGATTTCAACAAAAAAGCAACCACATCCCAAATATTGGTTAATAAAAAACAACTTCAACCCAAACTAGCCTTGCTACAAATAGGGCTGTCAAATGGGTTGTCCATGTCCATTTCGGCCCATTCATTTTTGTCCATTCGGATTATGGACAAATTTTGACCGTGAGCGATATAACCCAAACCCGTTAATGCCCAAAACCACAAATGGCCATATTAAATGGGTTGTCCATGGGTGTCCATTGGACATAATTTTAATTTTGTTTATAATTCAAATTTTGTAATTGTAATCAACTTAATAAATTTATAATAACAAGTTTTACTATAAGTTTTATAAATTTTTAACAATTTTAAACATAAACAAAAATGCATAACAAGTTTTTTCGCTAAAAACGTATAAACGTATTTCTCACGGAAAACGAAAAAATATATTTTTGACAACAAAATAAAAAACTTGTTTTCCCACAAAAAAAGACAGAAAATCCGTGTTCTTTTCAAAAATGTAAAACTATATTTTATTGTAAAAAATACGAAAACGCATTTTCCCGCCAAAAAATGCGAAAACATTTTTTCTCACCACAAACAAGTAAAAGCATTTTTCCACCAAAAACGTGTTTTCGCGTTTTCCCGCCAAAAACACGAAAACGCATTTTGTCGGCAAAAACGCGAAATTACGTTTTCCAGGCAAAAATGTGAATCGTTTTCTCGCCAAAAACGTGTTTCTGCATTTTCCCGTCAAAAACAAAAAAAAAACACATTTTTCCGCTAAAAACGCAGAAGCACTTTTCCCGCCAAAAGTGCATTTTCCCGCCAAAAACGCAAAAACGCATTTTCTCGCCAAAAATGCGAAAACATGTTTTCCCACCAAAAATGTGGGAACGTGTTTCCTGCCAAAAATTTCATTTTAGTAATTTAATTAATTTAGTATTTAAACGTATCTAGATATTAATCCAGTAGACAAATGAACAATGATAACATTACAATCCTATAATAAAAAACTGTAATAGTAATTCTAATAGAATACATATATATAAAAAATTCCCAAATTTTAACCTAAAATTTAAAATTATTTGGATAGCCCAATGTCCATATTGTCTAGCCCATTTTGACCATGGTCCAAATTGGACAAAGCCCATATTGACCCATCCGTTTATGGGTTTGTCCATGGACGGTCCACAATAGATTGGACATGGACGGACCATGGTCCGCCCGCTCATTTTGACAGCCCTAGCTACATACTTAAAAATTCCAAAAAAAATCCACACCCTAATAGACAAGCGAGAAAAAAGCAAATATTTACCAAAACCAGATCTGTGCTCGGCCATGGACATCACCAATCCACCAGACCTTCGACCTGAAAGGCAACTACTCCTATTTGGACTAGAGATGGCGCAGAATATTGAGCCACTGAGAACCTGTAAAATCGGCCGCATGAGTGAGGATCATCAAGGATGCAAACATAAACCGCATACCCTAAAACCAACAAGCAGCTAAACTATAGCTACAACACGCCAAAGTGAAAGAAAATCAAACACGAACGAACTCCTTGACCGCTGGTATTGGATGGAGTGTGCACTGGCATTGAAGACCTACTGAAGCCGGAGCAGAACAGTCGCTAAGAGCCACCTCTCAACAAGACTGTTGCGAGAAAAGAAGGGAGAGGCTAGACAAAAATTCATACCGCTGACGAGGAGCCAGAAAAAAAAACTACTGGAAGTGAGGACAAAACAAAAAACTACTGCATGGAAGAGAAGACGACGTCGGCCGTAACCAATATCGCCGGCGGCGGCACAAAAAGAGGAAAGCTTTTTGACGAGCAAAACAGAGACAAACTAAGTTTTTTTTCTTTCTTGCAATGTCCCGAGATAAACATGTGTATATTTCATCATTATAATTCAAAATTTAATTAATAACAAGTATATAACAATTACTCCTTATTTTGAAAGGATACACAATTACTTCTTATTATCTAAATATATCTATAAAACACTATTTCGATACATCAAAATGATAATTATTTTTATCATTATAGTAATGATCTATTATCACTCTTTATTTTTATTTAGAGTATATTTGCAAACTAGGTAGCTTTTTAAAAAATAATTTGAAAATAGGGTTGGTTAGCAAACTTATTTGTTAACTAGGAAGATCTTTGGTAAGTAGTAAAAAGTTACCAAAAATACCCGTATGTGTTAGTTTAATTTGAAAATATAAATGATCAAATTTATTTTTAGAAAAAAATTATTATGTTTTATCAAAATAATAATAATAATTCGTCAAATTTTATACGGAATTATACCATATTCGTAAATGCCTCTTAATTAATTTGAAAATATGTGTTATAAAGTGGAAATCATTTTATAGTATCCATATAAGAAAACTCATATATTATGTAATATTATATGACAAACAAAATAGAAAAATAAGACATTTAAACTCACGACATGAAAGTGTCCCCATGTTTATGATGATGAATGCTACACATGAATGGATCTGCACTATGTGAATATAGATTGTGAACGATCACAGTAAATACTTATTGTGTATAGATTATGTGAATGGTGAATGAGATCAGTGAAATTTGTATGTGGTCGTGAACCTATACTCTATTTATTTGAACTAATATGAAACAATAATGTGTATGGGAAATGTAAGCAATTAGAAAAGAAATTAATTTGTTAAAAAACAATATATTGGAAAAGTATACTCGTTTAAATAGATAATTATGTTCACAATAAACAACTAAAATCATCATTCTGAAAGTAATATTAGATTTGTAACACAACATGCCCTTATAAATCCATATAATCCAAAAATAGTCTATCGGATTACGAACCTAAAGAAACGCTTAGGACAATATCATTGTGTTAACACTGTTTTCACGCTGATTGTATAGACGAATGGCATTATTTCCTTCTCTCTTTCTCATCCGGTCTTTCTAACAAGATTCGACGGTCATTACTTGTTTGATAAACGTCTTGCGGCTACTGAGGTCCAACTTCAACTCCATTTCTATACCAAAAGTGCAATAAAATTAGTAAATGATATTCGTCCATATGATGAAATTTGGTAAATATACTAATAAACATATCACTACTTCTCATCATGTTACCGATTTGTGAAGACAATCATATTAGTACTCACATGAATGAAAATCATTCATGTGAAATAAAGTTGTTCATCTGAACTAATATCATTCATATGAATGAATCTCATGTACATGTGTATCATCACATGTATAATTTATTCACGTGCATGCAAATTATTCAAATAAACGAGATAATATAGATGTAATTTCATTCGATACTATACTCAAATTCTATACATGTAAAAGAAATTAACATAAAAATTTGAGAAGCTCTAAATCAAGTAAAAAAATCAAACATGAAACAAAATTGAATAAAAACTGATCATGAACAAAAATTAAGTAAACGAAATCAAATAATGAATAAACATGAAACAAATCATATATACACAGACAATAAATTAAACAAACATAAATGCACAAACAATAAAAACCACAACAAAATGAACATAAACCACAACCGCAAACAATACAAACCACAAAAGAACGAACATACAATAAAGCCACCATTAACCCATAACAAAAAAATATTTATAAACATAACAAACCATAATCTGTATAAAAAAGTCAAAGACGAGCATAAATCACAATCGAGAAGCACAAATATGCAGACATGAATATGCATAAACCATGTCGACGTGAATCTTCTGAAACGAGGGTCGGAGAAAAACGCAGGGAGAATAATAAAAGGCTATGTATTAATTAGAGAATAAATTACAAGGTTTGTTTGATATTCTTAAATTTTTTAAAATATTATTTTATATAAAATAAATATATATATAGTTTTTTATTTTAATTATTCTTCTACAAATTTATAGATGATTTAATTCAAAATAATATTAAGGATATAATTATAATTTAGATGATGTTAGTATCCAAAATACCAATGAATTTAAAAGACACTTCATTTTCAAATTAGCTAAGATAAAAGTGTCTATTTTTCCAATTATTATTTTTTTATTTATACTTCTTTGACATTTTCATTAAAAGCTAAACCACATTCTACTCATGATGACTTTTTAAGGATAACCACTAGACTCTCAACTCTGTCCTATAAAAATTATATTTATGTTAAGTTCAAACCAAAAAATATTAACAAAAGATAATATTACATTATATCTCTTATAACTTCTGCCAAAAAAAAAAATATCTCTTATAACAAATATATTTTCAAAATTTTACAGTTTTCTATAAACATCAATATGGTTGGAAGAAAATTTTTGAAAATAGACCGGGAGATCAACCCGGATGATCTTCCGGGTTACCGAGTCTCTGGGTCAACCGTCGGTCAACCGCAGATCAATAATTTAACCAATACTTTTATTATATATATATAGGTATATATTTTATAAATATTTTTTACAAAAATAAAAACCCAAATAATTTCTAACAATTTTGATATAAATTCTAAATTAAATAATATATAACAAAATAAAAAATGTCTAACAGTAAATGTAAACTAGTAATTAAAAATCTAGAGCATTAATATAAAAAACTAGTATAATAGTATAAGACGAACTAACTAATGTCAAAAATAAATAAAACATCACGTTAACCAATCGTCATTCATTTTTCACATAATTTTTATCGTATTCTTCGAGTGGTATAGTGTAATCTTCATCAATGTCTATAAATTCAAAAATCATATATTTATGCCAAAATAGTATTTATATATAAATAAAATATTAACTTTATTAACTAGAGTTGCACAAAATTTTTTTATTAGTTAGTATATTGACCTGGTCCTTCCGGTTGGTCTCAGTTTAATCACTATTTTTTATCGCGTTTAACCGATTTTTAAAGAGGTGGGTTTTAAGACAAACTAGACCCATATTCTTCATCAGATCAGCAATTTTACTGATTCGACCGCGGGTCCGGGTCAGGTTTCCAAATGTTGATTTGAAGTTTCTCTTCACCTAGAAATATGTTATTTTTAAAATTGTGTCCTTCCAAATAATATATAAAAATGAAAGAAGCGGATATATCTAATTATATATTCACATTTTTAAAAACATATGTTGATTTAAAATTTTAACTAGTGAAGACAATAACAAATAATGATGATTTTTTGTGACAGAGATGGGTTTTGGAGGTAAGCATGTCAAAAATATTGTTGCGGTCTCTCAAATAACATAAAATATTTTACTCTTAATTTTGATGCAATAATTAATGGAAAATTTAGCATTTAAGGATTTTTTTGTTTTCCTAAATTTTTAAAATATAATTTTTTGTACTTTTAACTTATGAATTAAGTATTTTTGCTTTTTAATTGGAGACATATGTATTCTTGTTAATTTACATAAATAGATTATTACTATTTACACGGATAATTCATCATTTATTACTCATTAAATAGAAAGTACATAAATACAAAATATTTTAAAAATATATAATTTACTAATTATAATAAACATGCATCATTATTCAGCCCACTTCTTTTGCTTGTTATGTCGACAGGGTCAGGTCATGGACAGAGGAAGCAAAAACAAGTGGCTTAAGGTGGACAATTTAATTTAGATGGAACTACTGGTATTATTGGAATATTGGGTGGCATCTACAAAGAAGTCTCACCTTTGCATACAAAATTCTTAGCTCTCTCATAGGCTATGAAGTCTCACATTTACATACAAAATTCTTATTTCTTTATGTGCTTTGTAGTGTCTTATGTGAAAAGGTCGGTATTATGCTTTATTTTGTACTAATTCTACAGACTTAACTGAAGTGATTCAATCACCAAATTATTGGTCGGCTTTTGTCTCTGAACTATCATAGTTTGAAGTTTTAGGATATCATTTCCCGAACTTTCAGCTTGTGCATTTTCACATGACTCATAATATAGAGACGAAGTTGTTAGCAAAGATCGCAAATAGTCGGAATGTTATTTTCTCATATATTAATAATTATATATCTTTTCGATTTGTAAATTCACATAGTGTCTTTACGTAATTAATAAAGAAGTATCTTTCATGAAAGAAATTAAAATGTGTTTTCCAACCAATTAAATCTGACTAATGTGAAGTCTATTTTGGAATAAAGAACAAAAATTTTGTATTTATTTTGAAAATCTTAAAAAGTTGAAGATTTTTTGGCTATATATATATATATATATATATATATATATATATATATATTAAATTATTTAATTAGTTCATATTTTTCAAACTAAAGTGTTGGTAGTTAGCTTACTATAATTACTAAAATATTTGTAACTAATTTTTTATATAAAAAATATGTTAGTAATTTAATCTTTTATCTAATTTAAAATACTATAAAATTATTTACTAGTTAATTGGATAAGAGACTTATATTATTTTGAAAATAGTTAACTAAGACACTTTTGTTCATGATACTAAAGTTTTGTTAATTAGATTATTGTAGCTACAATTCTATTGGAGTTGAATATAATTATTATATTATAGTTATATATAATAAACTAAAATAAATATGGCTATTTTTCTAATATATATTTTTATATAATTGAAAAATATTAAGGTTATTTTACTAATTGTAATTAAAATATGTTTTCTATTTAAATAGTAAATAATCATATAATATGAAAAATTAAGTGAAAATTATACTACTAAAATATTCATAATAGAATTTCTAGTTATGAACATTTTAGTAAAGAAAATAAACTAATTACCAAAACTTAAGTGTAAAAACATGAACAAAAGTAATTTAATAAAATCAATTTCTCAAAATAATACAAATATCTTACCTAATTAACTAGTAAAAAATCTTATAATATGATAAATTATGTAAACGTTATATTTGTAATAAATTATTATAAAAATTTTTAGTTAAGAATATTTTATTAACTAAAATAAACTAACTACCAAAATTTTATTTTCACAAACATAAACAAAAGTATCATAGTTAACTAACAAAATAAATGTATATAACCAAATGGCCGAAAAATCTCAATTTTTTCAATGTTTGACCATATAATTACCAAATTTTTGTTCATTAAGCCAAAATAGATCTCAGGTTAGTCAAATTTTCGTTAAATTTAACTAACGTTGGATCTAATTTGTCACAATCAACTCAAATTAAATATTAATTTGGCAAAGTATCATTAATTAAAGTACTACCACGTGATAATTCGAAGTTTTTTTTAGCGTTTTCAGATAACTCGAAGTTTTTTTTGACAACTTTCCCCATTTTTAAGACACTCATTTTTTCTATTCTTAGCAAATTCTTAAAATAAACTTTACATTTTTAAACAATGAGTTTAATACAATCGTAAATTTGTCAATAAGTTATTACAATTGTATTAAGTCTAAAGTTGATCTACCCCAAAAATACTATCATATTTTTCTCCACCCTCTTGTTCCACGAACTGATAAATTATTTTTGTACCATAAAAAATACATAAGCAAACAATTTTTTTTAATGAGTAGTTAATCTGTCACATTTTATTTTTTGTCACGTTAATCTGTCACATTTAAACCATTATATAAATAACATCATATTAACAAAAAAGTGACGTCGATTTGATCTATGTATTGTATTGTTGTGTATTATGCGAACGATATTTACTTATTTTGTATTTTAATAAATAATTTTTAAGTACAATTGTTGTATAACATTTTATAAATATTTTTGTTCACAAAGAAATGGAAAAATATTTAAAAGGAAAAGCTCAAACTTCGTCTCATAGTGATTTAGATGATCTTCCATGGGATCCTGCTGATAAGAAAAAATAACTGATTATCATGTGAACCAAAGTGATGAGGTAATTCGTAAATATTTGAGTAAAGGTTCTTGTCAACCTCGTCGTCATAATTTTTTTTTCTTAAAAACATATAGGAAACACATTTAGATGATTTAATCCGATAAGTATTATTGGTTAGAGTATAGTGTGAAGAAAGAAAAAGCTTTTTGTCTCTGTTGTTACTTGTTCAGATATAGTTTTGGTATGCCTGCTGATGTTTCCAATAAAGAACAAATGGCGGTAGTGTTTCGTTTTGTCGATAAAAACAGAACAATCAAAGAAAGATTTATGGGAATCATCGGTTGTTTTTTTTTTTTGTTGCTAAAAATGGATTAAGCATAAAAAAGCCAAGAGGACGAAGTTATGATGGAGATAGTAATATGAAAGGTGAATTACATGGGCTAAGGGCATTGATTTTAATGAAAAACTCATCGGCTTATTATGTCTATTGTTTTGCACATCAACTTCAGTTGGTTGTTGTGGCAGTTGCGAAGAAACATTTTGATGTTGGAGTCTTTTTTTTACATGATTTATGTATTGTTAAATGTGGTGGGGGCTTCATGCAAAATGAAAGATATGCTCACAGAAAAATCCAGAAAAAATTGAGCAAAGAATAAATGATGGCGAAATCAATACATGAAAAAGATTAAATCAAGATATTTATCTACAAATGCCAAGAAACACTCGTTGGGGTTCTCATTATAAAATTTTATTGCGTTTAGTTGATTTGATTACTGGTATTGTTGAGGTGCTTCAGTATGTTGAGGGGGTAGATAACTTGAAAAGACGTCAAAAGTCTTTTCATATACTTTCAAATGTTTGATTTTGTATTCTATTTGCAGTTGATGATATATATTTTAGGACTCACATACAACTTGTCTATGGCTCTGCAAAGAAAAGATCGAAATATTTTGAATGTCATGTCATTGGTGGAGTCAACTAAGTCAATTAAGCAACAACTACAACAGTTCAGATATGATGAGTGGAATTCTCTAATGATGAAAGTTTCTATTTTTTGTGAGAAACATGATATTGAGATGCTTGGCATGGAAGATGATTATGCTGATCCCAGGAAACCAAGAAAAAAAACAGGAGTGAAGAATATGCATCATTACAAGTTCATTTGTTTATATGTTGTTCTAGATTTGCAACTTCAAGAGTTCAACGATCGCTTTAATGAGGTGAATACTGAATTGCTTATTTGTGTACTTTATCTCTTGTTGATTCATTTAATGAGTTTGATCGTTCAAAATTGAAGAGGTTAGCTAAGTTATATTTAGATGATTTTAGTTATGGAGAATCTATATCTCTCGAGCAGCCATTAGATATGTACACTAACAATGTTCGACATAACGAAAGATTTTCCCAGTTAAAGGATTTTGAATTTGCTCATCTAATGGTGAAAACTTGTAAGCATTTATCACATCTTTTGGTTTATAGGTTTTTGAAATTGGTTTTGATTTTGCCTGTTGCTACAACAACTGTTGAGAGATGCTTTTCATCAATAAGATTGTGAAGACACATCGACGCAACCAGATTGGAGATCAATCCATGAATGACTGTCTAAATTGTTTTGTCGAAAATGATCTATTCAAAGACATAATGATATTATAGTAAAAAAATTTCAAGAGAAGAAAGATCCAAGAGTGGTTTTGTAAGATATTTTATATTTATGTTAATGACAATTTTTTAGATATATTTTATATATGCTTTTGAGCTAGGTAATATAATTTTCTGGGACCTCTTACTACCTTAGTCATTCACACAGTTACCGAAAATGCACTTATCTTTGTGTTTTGGGACAGGCGACCGACGACTAAGCCTTTACCAACGCTGGTCCCTTTTTCATCACTTCTATCTTAGTTCAATTCTCGTCTTATGGTTTTTAATTGTTCTGCTTCAAAGGTTGAGCTTTTGTCGATGTAGCGGGAAAGACTTCTAGGTGTTTTCACTCATCGGAGGTGGTGTCCCCGGATCTTTAGGCTGACAAAGCATGACTACCAATGACCTTTTGACAACTTCCTTAGATTGAATGGTCATTTCTTTGGATTTGGGGACTCTTCGCCCTTTGTTTCAATTCCCTCTCGGTTCCTTATTGACCTTCTCTCGCTCTACTATGGCAAGGCTTGCCAATTTTGTGCTGGAACGTTTTAGTTGTGTCCTGTTATTTTTCATTCAAGGTGAAGTTTTGGTAGTGATGTCTAGCACTGGTTTTATCTTCCCTTTGTAACAGTGTTGACTTAGCTATTAATTGCTTTAGCTTAAGGTGTTTGTGTGATTTGTAGGTTTTAGTCCCTACCTCCTTGTTTCTATATTGGTTCATTCGAGACCTGATTTCATGTGCGAGACTTCTTTCATCAAGTCGTCCATGTTCAACTTTACGACTCCCCGATTTAGCGAAAAACATGCTTCTACTAAAATGGAAGTCTTCGCATGTTTGCTTTGGGAACTAGCTTAATTCATCATTGGAGCTACAGTCAAAGTTTAACGGCGATCTTTCAACCTTGCTTTGGAATATTCAGTTATTGTTGATTCAGCTGTTTATGATTGGCTTGTCTTGTCCTTTAGTTTCTCTTGTTTGGATTTTGATTCAAATTCGAATTCAAACTGAAACCTTAACACAAAACCGGATGTTCATGAGAATTCAAAAACCAACCTGATTGGACAACCCCCCTACGCTACAACAATTAACCCATCTGGAACAAAAATTGCACATATCTCAACAGATAATCCTAATCGAATCAATGATTCAGATAATCAAGCAGTCTAGATACATTTTTTTTTTTTTAAAGCTTGTAGTTATATAATATCAATATCACCAGACACCACCACCAATTTTATATATGGGCAGCTTCACATAAATGACCACAATAATAAGTGGATGAGATAATATTACAGGGCAACGAAAAAAAACATATAAGCCACTTATGGACCAAGAAATTTGTTTCCCCCAATTTACTTAGGTACCGATTTTTCTTCATTATCATTACCGGTTGGTTGCTGCGTTAAGCGATCCAGAAAAGGCACGTACCTTGCAATCACCTGAAAGCTACCAGATGTTTGTTTGGAGCCGTGACAGCACGAAACCAACCTCCTGAATTTGCAAAAGATTTTATAAAAACCCATTGCATCGCATTTTTGCCGTTGTCACCTTAGCCATTGTAAGGAAGTTTCTGGTTTTGTGAGCTCTGGTTCGGTTGAGATTGCTGTGTGTAGTGTGAGAAAGGCTGCGAGTAGAGTGAGTTTGGGAGTCCCTGAGCCTGTGTTTGAAACAACCATCTTTAAAAAACAGAAACATGTGTTCATAGATTAAAAAAACTGGTGAGCACTCGTAACGCTTCCATTATTCGTCCCGCATTTACTTGAGTCTATTCTATATTTAAAAAAATGAATCCACACCTTCACCACCTTAATTAAATTTCCTTTGTTTGTACACATATAGATGCAAACACACACAAAAGGATTAGAATTGTCCCCAACAAAAGGACATACCTGAGACTGAAGATTAGGATTGTTCACACCAAATGAATTCTGTTGTCCATCATCCTGTGTTGAGTCCATAAAGCCAGCTTGGGTGAAAAGACCTTGAGCTCCATGTCCCATATACTCCTGTGTATGCAATAAAAGGCTCAGATGAAGGTGTAAGGATATATAAATCTGTGTCAAAAGGAAAGTCCCAGAGAAACGCACCTGAGACATGAAATCACTACTCCCGCTGAAACGAGAATAACCGCCTTGAGAATTCTGGTTCATAAAATTTCCAGGAAACGCTCCCTGGGCTCCTTGTGTGGCATAATCCACAGCGTACCCACCTTGTGAGGCCTAATAACAACCATTATGTCCCAAAACTCATCAAATAACGCAATCATGCAACAACAACAAAAAAACTACGGTCTCAGGCAAAACACTCAAAAGTATTAAACTTTACAGCATATAGTTAAACGCCTTTGTCCACATAAATATCTAGAGTATGCATTGCTAGTCATTTCTACACACTATGAAGAGAAACTACACCTGTGTAAATAAATCAGCCGTATTATAGGGAACATGAGATCCCTGGCTCTTGAAATCATCACCCAAGAAATCCTGATGGTGGTGTCAAGATAAGAAGATTAATTAATCGGCAAAAAGTAGAATACATTGCGACTGAATCACCAAGTAACATTAAACGGAAAGAAAACCTGAGATATGCCTCCCATAAATCCATCCCTGAAAGCTTGGCTACCCTGAAAAGGCAGCAATAGCATCATAATTTAGGATAAAACAAAACAACAAAGTAAGAACGCTTCACAAATCCGATGAGCAGATAAAATGTTTTAAGAAGATGTGAACAATATTTACATATCCAGGTTGGGACAGTGGACCACCAGGTGAAGGCTGGCTATTAAGACTATCAAGGGGAAAGCTTAAATTAGGGCCAATAGTCCCAACATTATGCTGGGTGGCTTGTTGGTGTGGAAGGTGGCCACCAACTGAACTTCCACGACCTGCTCCAAAACCATGGTTTCCAGGTTGGGGAGCATGAGGAACAGCACCAACAGGTCCACGAGTTGGAATAGCATATGGCTGAGAAGAAGGACCACCGGGATATGCCGTAAGTGGTACCCTATGGATCGGGTAGCCAGCTGGGTGTAGTCCAGGTCTAGCACCATTAGGTGGCCCAGAAGGCATATAAGAACCACCAGCTGAGTAAATAGAAAAAACAATATAAAACATAAATGACAAAGGCACATTAGGTTATAACCACACTTCATACAAAAAAGGGTACCGGAAATTTACCCCTTCCACGACTGCCTCTTCTGTCAGCATTAGGGTTACCCAAACCATAATTATCATTTCCAATCATGCCAGCTCCACCACCATAAAATAGTCTCCGTTCGTTGTAAATCTAACAAGTATTAAAAAAGTTCAATGTTCAAATTATCTAGCATTGTATTTACGTTTGATGGTCATCAAGGTTTATTTGATACCTTTCTTGGTTTCTGAAACTGTACCATGCTCTGCTTTAAGTTATTAAGAGGTCCTTCAACCAAGCACTCATGTTCCTATAAATTTAAGGAAAATATATGCTAAATATAGTATCATGTAGGTATACAAATTCTGGACTCAAAGGCTAACATCCTAAAGATTCACGGGGAATGACTGTAACAACTGGGTGGCAACACAATGTATCAATAACGATCAAGCATAAGAACTCAGTCCCACTATGTACCTTGTAATGTGTCAACAAGCCATTCCACAGAGGCTGTTTACTAAGAACCTTAGGGTTTCCAAGAATAACAATTCCATAACGAGCACGTGTAAGTGCAACGTTGAGCCTCCGTGGATCATTCAGGAATCCAATGCCCTGAGAAGCATAAAATCAGCAGTTACGTTTCATCGCCTAGAATGTTTCTCAGAAGTAGTGAATCACAAAACACCATATTGAAAACGAGAACCATTAAACAGAGTACACACTAGTTTTTGTATAGAAGAAAAAGCATTGCACAAACCTGATGCTCGTTACTTCTCACGCAGGACAATATGATGTAATCTTTTTCCCTTCCTTGAAAAGAATCAACACTGGCAACCTGTAGATTCGAGAGCTTATTTAATAAATGACAGGATCAAATAAACCTTCTAAAAGCAGACCACGATACTACCTCAATTTCCTTGTAAAGTTGTTGTCGGAGAGAACCATTTCTTGCCATGTAATTGACAATGTATGCCCTCTGTCCCTCGTATGGAGTTATGACTCCAATCTATAACAATGAGCATAATTAGATAGTGTCAACAGATACCAATATAAATGGCTAGACAATAGGAAGGAATCCATGTGCACTCACCTGACTGGGAACAACTCCACTCTTTAGGAAAGCTGTCACAAGTTTCTCCACATTAGCAGCCTCAGTTCTATTTAAATATGATGTTCCACTGGCACTGATCTCCTCTTGTCCTAGCTATAAATAGAAATACAAAAAAAATGAAAACTAAGACAAGCACATACTCCTCTTTTCTAGCTACACATAATACAAGAGATAGTGGATTGAGTTTTCTTTAAAAGGATTTTTGACAGCGGGTGCCAGATACAGGGCTCCTTTAAACCATAAACATTCTAAACTAATCCCAATGCAAAGTTTGATACCTGAACATAGAAAAACATGGGCCGAACATTCTAAACTAATCCCAATGCAAAGTTTGATACCTGAACATAGAAAAACATGGGCCGATTAGGCACAGGCCATGGGAAATCAATCCCAGTTGTTTGCCTTTCAATAATGGTGACTCCATTCTGTAATGTTCCTTCATAGAAGTTGTTGGACGGAAACTCGGACAAAGCTGGATGCATACGATATTGAACCTAAATAAAGGATAAGACAACATTAAGAGGAAAATCGCTAGATGTAGTAGAAGGAGATGAACAATATTTTCTTTCTTAATCCCTGTCAATCAGCAACAGAAAGAAATAGTAAACAGAAATTTACATAACTTCCTTCAAGAAAATGAAAATACTATAGAATTAAATTACACTTCAAGTGGTGAAATCTGCTATCTTAGAGCAGTGTGATAAGAGTAGTACCTGCAATCGAATTGGTTTAATACCAAGAAGCACAAGCCGTTCAAAAAGAGACTGTGCCAAACCAGCACGAGCTGCTTTCTTGCACATGATGACAGGGCCAAGCTGACAGTGATCACCAACAAGAACAACCTAGTGCAGAGAAATTCTGTTAGCGAGTAATGGCAGATAACAGTAACAAGGACGTTCACCGAGAACTTGTTACCTGTTTTACCCCGAGGACCAAAGGGATAAGGCATTCAGGTTCAGTTGCTTGAGTAGACTCATCAATAAGTACCTATCAGAGGGGAAGAGAATATCAACTTCCGGAGAATTAGAGATGCTCAAAATGAAGTAAGTGATGCTAACCTGTCTAAATCTAAAATTTGACAACCGAAGATCCGCAGCACCAACACATGTGCAGCATATGACATCGGCACTCTGGGTTATCTCGCGTTCTGTTGCTCTTTTCAGATTTTTGTATTTCTTTTCATCACTGCTTGAAAGCTCACCTATTGACCATAACAACGAAAATGCAAAGAGAATGTAAAACAAATGTTTACTTCAAATATCAGGGTTGCATGCACAAGACAGAAGTTTCAACAAACCAGTTACTGAAACTGGCACTAGAAAGGTAAATGAAGATTACAAATGTCAACTAAAAATAACAAATTGAAAATGCGGGACCTTGTTCATCTTTCAACTGCTGTAGCTTATGCAGTTCGCTCTTATCAGATGTATCAAGATGACGCACCTGTAAACAAGGATTCATATGAATTATCTTAAGAGAAAGATGAAGAGGACATAATGACGAGGAGTTAGAGCATTCCACCATGTTAACTAACCTGGTAGTGAAGGGTTAAATGCTCTACGGGAGAGCTTACAGCTTCCCTTGATTTTGCACATAGGCGAACAACCTGACAACAGAGCAGGGATAAGTTTAAAAGAAGCAATTTAAATTGAAAAAAAAAAAAAAAAAATCCAGCCTCTTCAAATAAATTTTGTGGTAGTAACTTTCTGAATAGGAGAATAAAATATAAAAAGAATATTAGAAACAGGAGGTAAAAACAAATCACCTTTAAGCCAGTAGCACTAATTTTTTCAGCTAGTTGGTCTACAGCAACATTACTTGGGGCACAAACAAGAACCTGCAAGGAACAATTTTAAACCTTTATTAGTCAACTCGCAAAAAGCATCTCGAGGGGATCGATAATAATCAGCTTTACCTGTCCTTGGCCCTGCTTTGCCATATGATACACAATTGCTGCAGAGGTCACAGTTTTACCTGTACCAGGTGGACCTTGGATTAAGCTGATGGGCTTCTGAAGGACGCTCTTCACCGCATTAACCTACACAAGGATAAGTATAATCAGTTAGAAGTTTTACAGATTCAGATTCTCGTTCTGTTAACAAGGAACATGGGTCAAAATAATGCTTAAAGGTTCCAAGACGGCAGTTATGAAAACACATCTTTCGTGAACTTGATAAGCTGAAAGCCATTGATTACCTGAGATGCATTCAGTTCTGGAAGTCCAGGTACCCCAAAACGGCGAGGTAGTGCGTTACGGACCATCTGGGCCTCAACTTCATGTCCCAATAATTGATGGTAAATATAACTTCAAAGAGAAAAGATAGTATTTCAATGATTAATCAGCATGCGGCGTTAAGAAGGAATAAGGCTTTCAGTTTGAGTGACTTACCCACTCACACTTGTTTCATCTACTGCAAAATTTTTCATTGCTCCCTGCATTCGGTCGAAGCTTGTACTTTTCCAAACAAAATCAACACTGAATCCATGGTTGACGTCAACCGGAACTCCCTACACATGAGTAAATAAAAACTGAGCATATCTCAAAAGGTCGATGTCAACAACAAGACTAACAATGGTACTAAAACTCACCTGATTAACTCGGAGTTCAAGGGCAACCTCCTCTTGTGCTGTTAGCTTGATCTGGGGAAATTTAAAAGAAACTTTAATAAGGACCTAAGTGCTCCAGGTACAGGGTTCAGCCTCCAATCAGAATCGCTGTATGTAATCATACCACATGTCCAACTGATTGCCAGGCTGGATGAGCAGCATCTCCTGAGTAGCGAAGACGTAGTTCATCACCTGGCACTAATCGCAATTCATTTTCCTCCTGCGTCAAAATATTATATTAAAAAATGTTATAATCAAGTATTAACAGTGGCCACTAAGATTCCACCACCTTTGGGAAGACGAAGTATGCAACACGCTTCTTGTTAAGACCAATATCCCACCGAACTGTAAGATTTTCCTTGCTTTGAGACTCTTTCATCATCTACAAAAGATTCAAGATGATAAACACATACAGTTACAAACGCACATGACATATAATCCTACGAAAAGCATTACTAAGTACACACCTTGTCATAGTCTGCTTCAAGTTTAATTAGAGGCGCAAACACATTTTGATACTGTGTAAGCAAGAGCACCGAAAAGGTTAAATATAAAATCATAAATACTAACAGTGACCTCTGTTTCTCTCATAATGTGAACATGGAGTTGCTTGCTGTAGTTACATAATAGGCTGAGAAAATCCATACCTGATATGCATCTTCATACTTAGGTTGAACAGGCTGAGGTTCATCGTCTACACCAGGTTTTTCAAGGTCTTCAAGAGTAGCATCCGGATTAGTCTTCCATAATTCCTCTATCTTGTTTATTTGCTGTGCACTAATCTGGCGTGCTCTCAGCTGTTCCTGCTCTGACGGAACCTGCAAACCAAGAATTAAAAACAGCTCAAACATGAGAATGTCTTTTTAAGAAAAGAAAAAAGCAACGATATAAAGTTAGAAACTAACCTTAACAAGCCAGGGTAGGAAACACCTATCGTCAATCAAGGGACACCACTGACTAAGGTCCCAATTCATATCCTTCAGAGCATTTACATTTAAACAAGGATCTCTACAAAGAAGGACGACAACACTGTCTGTCTTTGCTGAGATGAAACCGAGAAGAAAGACATTTCGACACCCACAGTTGTAG
>OVBE01000486.1:0-44733 GCA_900406425.1 Iberis pinnata
TATATATATATATATATATAATAAGTTTTCTTTTTGTTCGTAGAAGAAAAAAAGAAAAATAATAATAAGTTATGGAATCCTTCACGCAATGAGAAACCAGCCTTCGAGCGAACAATACGTAAACGTAGATCTCACTCATAACCCCTCACTATATATATATATTGGTTATACCACCACATAGGATTAAGATTAGATTGGAGTAACCATGTTCTACTCTCTACTCTCTAACATCCTACTTTGAATTAAATTATATTCCACCCAATCAAATCAAAGAGATGAGTCTGATGATGATAATGCACCAAGTCTCTTTTCTAGCTCTTCCTTTACTATTTTTACTACTTGTCACCATTGTAGCCGACCCAAATTCCACCACTGGCATTGACGAATGGTGCCACAAAACCCCTTACCCTGATCCATGCAAATGCTACTTCAACTATCACAATGGTTTTCGACCACCCACACAGCTCTCTGAGTTCCGAGTAATGCTGGTGGAAGCAGCCATGGATCGGGCCATATCCGCTCGGGATGAGCTAACTCGATCTGTCCGGAACTGTACTGATTGTCGGAAACAAGCCGTTCTGACTGACTGCATTGACCTATATGGTGACACCATCCTACAGCTAAACCGGACGTTGCAGGGTGTGTCTCCAAAAGCCAGTGCAGAGAAACGATGCACCGACTTTGATGCTCAGACGTGGCTCAGCACGGCGCTTACAAATACCGAGACTTGCCGTCGCGGCTCTTCCGATCTTAACGTCTCAGATTTCATCACACCAATCGTTTCAAACACCAAAATCTACCACCTCATCAGCAACTGCTTAGCCATCAACGGAGCCCTCTTGACCACGGGAAACAACAGCACCACCGCTGATCCGACGTCGGCTTTTCCGACTTGGGTCTCCAACAAGGAGAGGAGACTTCTACAACTGCAATCAACACGTGTCGTCAAAGCTCACCTCGTGGTGGCCAAAGACGGATCAGGACGGTTCAAGACGGTGCAAGCGGCTATTGATGTGGCTGGACGAAGAAAATCAATGTCTGGGAGGTTCGTGATATACGTTAAGAGAGGAATATATCAAGAAAACATAAACGTACGTCTCAATAACGATAACATAATGTTGGTCGGAGATGGAATGAGATCCACCATTATTACCGGCGGTCGAAGTGTTAAAGGAGGTTACACCACTTACAACTCCGCAACTGTCGGTATATATTTATTTCCCTCTTTTCTTTTTTTCCTTAAATTATAATTTATATATTAGATTGGATCTAACAAGTACTCATGTCATTAATATAAATATTCCCCATCGATAAGATTGATGGTGGAGATGTCAAAGTTACATAATACATTGGGATCGTCATCAATTATTATTAGAAGCAAAAATAAAATAAACCTGTTATTTCCCGCAAAATGTGTAAGCGTTATAATTTGAAATTTTAATTACCGATAAAACAATTGGCTAAATTGCAGGTATCGAGGGACTTCACTTCATAGCCAAAGGCTTAACATTCCGTAACACGGCTGGTCCAGCAAAAGGTCAGGCGGTGGCACTACGGTCGTCCTCGGACCTCTCAATTTTCTACAAATGCTCAATTGAAGGATATCAAGATACACTAATGGTCCATTCGCAACGTCAGTTTTACCGTGACTGTTACATCTATGGAACAGTTGATTTCATATTCGGAAATGCTGCTGTAGTTTTCCAAAACTGTTTGATCCTCCCTCGACGACCACTAAAAGGACAAGCCAATGTAATAACCGCACAAGGACGTGCTGATCCTTTTCAGAACACAGGTATCTCGATCCATAATTCAAGAATCCTACCGGCTCCTGATCTTAGACCGGTGATCCGTAGTGTCAAGACGTTTATGGGTCGGCCTTGGATGAAGTACTCTCGTACTGTGGTTATTAAGACATATTTAGACAATGTTGTAAGTCCGGTCGGGTGGTCTCCGTGGATTGAAGGTTCGATTTTCGGTTTAGACACTCTCTTCTATGCCGAATATAAGAATTCCGGACCAGCTTCATCTACGAGATGGCGAGTTCGTTGGAAAGGGTTTCATGTCTTGAGTAGATCTTCAGACGCATCTGCTTTTACAGTTGGACGGTTCATCGCTGGTTCTGCTTGGCTCCCTCGCACTGGCATTCCCTTCACTTCTGGACTTTAATTTAGTCCTCTGTTTTTTCTTTCTTTTCCATTTTCATTTTTTCCTGCTTTAAGTTACAATTATGTAAAATTTTACAAATATGAATATAACTCATTATTATACGTATTAATGTCTATCTCCAACCACAACTTTAAAATGGTGTTAACATTTACTATATTAGTGTATCTTTAGCACTAAAACCAAAATTTTTCTCCAACTACAACACCAAATATATATATATATATATATATTTGTTATTATATTTTTAAATTTAAAGGTCTCTTTATAATTTATTAATTTATTCAAATTAATATTTTTTCATAATTATTTAATATAATATCAACATTGTAAAATTAATATAATAATAATATAGGGTTTTTCGGTTCGGCTTGTTTGGTTTTCGATTTAATTTATTTGTAATTTATTTCCGAATTGAACTTAGTAACTCATTTTATCTTGCTATTATATTTTAAATTTTGGTTTTTTCCTTTTTGAAAAATCTTAAATATATTCCGGTTCGGTTGAATTTTTGATTATTTTTTGTGTATTCGGTTAATTTTCATTTTATTCGGTTTGATTCGTTTTTGTTAATGTAATGTAAAATAAAATTGTCGGTATATTCAGTTTATTATCGTCGAACTAAGCCAAACTAAAATTAGTAATCTACCGATTAATTTACTCTAATCGAATAAACCAAATCGAATTAACCTATCATCAATTATGTTCAATTTATTCAATTCGAGTAAACCGATCGGTGGATAATTCATATACTATTTTATTACATTTAGATTTATTATTTTAAGTTGAGAAGAAAAAATATTTTGGTCGTTGCTACAATAACCAAATTGTAGCACAAACAAGAATCACACATTCACACTATAGTAGAGTGATAATTGCCGCCCGATTAGAGAAGACAGATTAAAAAAAAAGGTACGCCATTTTGCAGTAATGGCGTTGCGTTGAAGTTTTGCCTAAGTATTTCAGATATTTCGGTTCATGTCAGATACTAGTAGAAATCTATAAATCAAGAGAGAGGGCTTTTGGTTACAGTTGGGAAGAAGTGAACCAAAAATGACAAAATAAGACACGAAACCGCGAACTAAAACTGTTTCAAGCCATGAGAAATGAAAGATCTAAGTACCAAAAATCAATGAAATTATAGAAAAGATTCTAAGTACCCCAACAGTTTGTAATTCTCCAGTTACAGATTAACCAATTGGAGATGAGAATAACAGAGCATAAGAAGCAAGCAAAACCATCACCAAGCTGAAAATTAGCTTCATTTGTCCATTTAGTATTGATGTTGGAGCAGAGCTGTGAGGTTGTTCCCTAGAGAAAGAAGAGGTTGTTAGATTTTTTTAGCATAATCTGAAGTAAAGAGAAGAAGAGGAAGTGAAGTTTTACTTTTGCAAGGACTTAAGAGCACCACAGTAAAGAACATTTCCAGGCTGATCCATTTCTGTGCTTCCGCTCTCCTCAGGGTTTACAATTCTCATGTATGTTTCTTGCCCGAGATACCATCTGTCCAGATTCTCAACTCGGATGTTCCAAATTCCGACATTATCTAGAGATATAAGTACAGTGTCCATGCTCCTGGGTATACCTGAAACAAGCAATCATGGAAACAAAGAGCTATAAGAATAGTGAGTATAGAGAGACAGATTGCAAATGTGATTGAACCTCGATTGTTTTTCGTGATATTGCATCCCAGTTGTTATATGAACCTTTTCTTTCTTCTCACCATATACCAAAGTCCATTCTACAATACCATAAACCATGTCAGAGTAAGTAAACAGATAGATATTATACCAAGGAGTAGGCATGATTTCTTACGCAACAACGTAAAACGAATATCCATCAACATGAAAGCTCTACACTTTGGTGTCATTGTTCTGAAAGATTACTTGTATAAACCCCTTGTACGTTGCACTGATGATAGATGTGTCCAACGAGGAGGTTTATCATCATCTAGAGGTCTATCTGGGAAATCAAGCTTATAATCTCCTTTCACTTTATGTTGATCTGCAAGCCTCATTGGTGTGCTTGGATTCAGAAATGAAATCCCATTAAGTGTAGCACGAAGTGAGCCATTGATAAGTGTTGGAGGCATACTCCTCAAGATATATGTGCCTGTTATATTTATCTGCCCATAGTGGAATGATCCTTGCGGATTTGGACGAGCTCCACTTGCAGATGTGTTTTGCTTTATGGATCTTTGTTGGGTCATTACAGACCAAGGGTGGGAGACATCAGTTGCTGGAAGTGGCAAAGGACCAGAGACAGGTCCTTTGGAATTTGAATAATGGAGAATACCAACACTTGTTACTCTTTGCCATATTGTTTCATCCACAAATCTAGCACTCGCCACGATGTAGTAGTCACTTGTAGCGTTCTGGTTCTGGTCCATGGTGACCAAGAAAGAATAAGACTGACCCACATGAATATCAAAATCCGTGAAGTTGGTTTGTGAGGCGTAACGACCCTAAGTTGCTTTCTTTTGCAAATCATTGACTTTAACCTATTTGCTGGATATTAGCATCATGAACTAATAAATGCCTTGTTGATTAATTTTTAGATAAATCTTGACCTTAACCATGAAGGGGGGGGGGGAAGAAAGAAACACTAATGATCAAGGTGTCTCGGAAAATTCCAAAGAAGAAGGCTCATGAACCCAATCTCGGATAATCCTTAAAAGAAGACTCATGGAGTCAAGATAATGCAACATTAGAGCTACCTTGCCAATTTTTGTGTTCCATCGAGCCATGGGGCCAAGTTGGAAGCATCATCGAGATATCGGGGCAAGTTTTGTGTTCCATCAAGCCATCGGGCCAACTTGGACGGATCATCGAGCTACCGGGCCAATTTTGGTGTTCCATCGGGTCAAGTTGGACGCACCATCGACCTATCGAGCCAAGTTTTTTGTTCCATCGAGCCATCAGGCCAAGTTGGACGCACCATCGAGCCGTATTTTTGTGCAACATCAAGCTATCAGGCCAAGGTTTCCTAAGATCGAGCCACCGACCAAATTTTGGTGCAACATTGAGCTATCAGGCCAAATTGTCGAGATCGAGCCATCGGGCCAAATTTTGTATATCATCGAGCCATTGGGCCAAGTTATGCACATACCGAGCCACTACGCCAAGGATGCGCATCACTATGACATTCGGCTAAGAGTGGCCAATATGGACAATGCGAGTTATCGGGCCAGAAGACGCGAGGATCGAGCCACTATCATGCTAACTCTTGAAGGATCTAGCCAACGAGCATACAATGCGCATTGTTATCCGATAATCATCGAGGAACTTCACGAAGAGGAACTCTCGGCCAAATTCAATGGCTTATTCACCAAAATCAGTTTACATGGGCTATTTTGGATAAGGAAAAGCCTGGAAGAAGAAGTAGAGCCATTGGAAAATTTTTGTACGAGCGACTTACTCACAAATTAAACCATGCGCACACCTGAGCCAACTATGCGCGTCGCTCGCAATAACCATCGAGAAACTGTAGGCATATGGACATTGGATAAAAAAATTGACTATCAACTAAATCAAGTTTACTGATAGTAGGATTTTTGAGGTCCTGAGGTATCAATTCCCCATCATTGTAGTATAGATGAGGTATCAATCCAATCGGATGTGCACTAACAATAAGGATTGCAATGAATGCTTCTAAGTCAAGCTAAACAGTGAAAAAGGGGTGGTTACTAACATGTCCTAAGTGAAGTGAGACATGTTGGAGCTAAAAAGAAAGCATAAACTGAACAAAGAGCATTAAAGACTAAAATGCTAAAAGGCTAAAACAGAGTAAAAAGCAGAGAAGGTGAAAAATGTAAAGAAGTGTGAAGCAGTTCCTAAGGACAAAGGGTAATCAACCAGAGATCCGTCCCAATCTATCTAAGTACCTAACGTACCTCAAATAACAGTGAGCTATCCCTAGAAGATAGGTTCATAAGTAACCAAGTCCAATCCCTTGATAAATGGAATCAACCTAACCAATCACAACACCTAACTCTCGTTAACGGTACACTACCTAGAAGGCATTAAGAACCAACCTACCATAGCCAAAAATACTTCTAGTCATCCAACCCCCTAGGCTGAGATGCTTATCCTAAGAATCTAGGGCGTTGCGTAAGGATAGACTAATCTCTGAAATCACCATGATTAGACATTCCATTGAACGCTTTTCGGACGCTGGAATGTCCAAGATCAAATTTCGATTAGCGTGAAAGAATCCAGCATTAAACACAATGAAACAGAAGGGATGTACATTCAAACAAGCTTAGGTGCCTAAGGTGAGATCAGGACATCAACCCTAGTCTACCCCATCCTCAGGAACTTCAGGAAATTACTCACTACTCATGGAAATGAAAACAGTAAAAACAGAAATGACAACATCAAAGCTAAACATGATGATCAAGGGTTAAGCAGTTGAAAAACAGCAAAAACAGCAAGAACTCAAACCCAGAAAAGCAAGAACAGCAATGGAACAGTATAACCCAGAAAATGATCAAAGCTTAAAACACAAGATTAAAAACGAAAATGAAAGATCAACATGCACCAAATAAGCAACAACCTAAAGCTAAGCATAAAGGTAAATAAAAAGAGTAGATTAGCATAAACTTAGAAGATTCTGGGTTTTTACACCTAAGAACATCAAGAACAACAAAGGAAATGAAAACCTAAGACAAAAACCTAAAAAGGAAATAAAAACAAGAATTTATAGAAAGGAGGCGCTTTAGGGCTTTTATAGTGTTCATAGAAAAGCCCTAAATTGCACTAAAGACAAAAACTAATCATTGGCTCGGATCTTGGGTCAGTTCCACTTCGGAATTGAGTTGGTCGGGTTGGAGCGTGTTTGACTCGAGTTGAGAATGCGAGATCGATCTGAGCTGGGGATGCTTGAATGAGATCGATCCAGAAGTTGAGCTTGAGATTGATCCAGTTGGTACGTGGCTTTAATGTAGGATCGATCTGAAATTGTAGTGGAGATCGATCCAGCTTGAAGAGGAGATCGATCTAGGTGTGTGCTCGAGATTGATCCAAGTAGAAGCTGGGATCGATCCAGTGTTGAGCTTGAGATTGATCTGGAGGTGAGTGTGGGATCGATCCAGACTTGAGGTTGAGGTTGATCTGGGATTGATCCGGATTTGGGGTTGAGATCGCTCTGGATCGATCCAGACTTGGAGTGGAGATCGATCCAGGCAAGCACCTGAGATCGATCCAGGTGTAAACCTGAGATCGATCCAGGCTTGTCCTAAGATTGATCCAGGCGTTGAGTGTGCTTTGAGTGATCCAGGTTGAGTGCTGGTCCATTCCAAGTTAAGTGCTGGTTCATTCCAGGTTAAGTGTTGCTTTTCTGAATTCTCAAAAAACCATCCTGAAAACTTCTGAAAGTCCTGAAAATCTTCAAAATGCGTGTATATGCGAATTCTAATGCAAAAGTCCTAAAAATCACTAACTTACTGAAATCAACTAAAAATGTGATGTATGCACGCCTAAAGACCTGATAATTGATGCTAAATGACATGTAAAAACCATGAAAATTCGAGTCATGAACTCCCCCAAAATATATCTTTGCTTGCCCTCAAGCAAATAATTCAGAAGTCTGGGAGTGAGGTTTGGAAGTGGGAACTCAGATTCAAAACATGTTCCTAACACAAGTAATACTAATGTCCTGGTTACTAGTTCTATAATGCACTTCTAAGCTCATCCTACTTAAAAACTTTAGCCATACTCATCACAGTTCATCACAGACCAATTCCAACTTCCACAATGCGTTTAAATTCGTTTGCTCCTTTAACATTCATTAATCAGGAACCATGGATCAGTCATGTGCCTTTAATGAACTCATTTGGTCAAGGACATGTTAAGCCCCTTCATGCCATGGTTAAAGATTCAGAACAAGGGTTCTCTCAAAAGGAAATGAGCTTTAGCAGAAGGCTAAAGGTAGGAACACTTAAATGCATACAGAAATAGACCCCCATCTACCCAATGTTAACGAAACCTAAGTTTCCTGATTCTACCCAATAAGGAGTCTTAGTTCTACCCTTTTGTAACTCAAAGTGATATTACCCATTCACATTCCCCCTTTTCATCCTTTTCTTTGTTACACTTAGGAAAGACTTCCTTCTTAGATATTGCTAGCTGTTTCAGGAATCTTCTTACTTAAAACACTTATGGCTTTAAACCTTTTTGTTTACACTATCCTTTGGGTTTTACCTCTTTGAATTCATTGTCATATGTCTTTTCTATTTTTGCACTAGCCATACTTCTTTTTCATACCATTGTTCCCCCAAACTTTTCACTAGCATATTGAGATTCTTTTTCCATTTCTCTCCTAAGGTTCTTTCTTAACAGTTCCTTTTTTTACCAACTGCCAAGACCCTTTCATTTGATTCCACCCAAACCAACATTCAAAATTAAATCCCACCTAGTCATATCTAGTCCAAAAAGCATGGACTAGAACTATATGAGACCCTATTCCTGTCAGTTCGAACCTAACACGTTCTACCAAGCTCATTCCATAAAATTCATGCCACTTAGTAGTAAATTCAGAGTTTGAAAGAAGGCAAGGTTCAAGGTTGGGGATTCTATTTGGGTTAACAAGAGTGGTAAAAGGTAGAAGATAACCAAAATATGTATATACTATCCATGAGTTCTTATCCTACACAAAAACATGATATTTAAACATTCGAATTTAAGTTCTAATAGATAGGAACAAACTTTAAATCACAACATGATTCAGGAGACAAATGGTCATGCAAGTTCACATTCTAAGAAAGGTGCAGTTTTACTTCAGATAATTTCAGAATGCATTAGACAACTAACAACCAGGGCGCTAACGTTTTCTGAGAAAACAACATACTTACAAGGTTATCATCTTCCTAGTTCCCTATGCACATGCAACTTACATGGAAATGCAACATCCTATATGTAACTACATGAAATGCAACTACAATGACACTCTATTTTTGAAGAAGGATTTTCGAAAAAATTTCAAATTTTTATGGTTTTTCAGATGCTAACAAATGCTATGTAAATGCAATTCAAAGTGGAGGCAAATGAACAAACATGGAAATTTCATTAATAACAGGTCCTCCGAATCCTCCCCGAAACCTGATTTACACAGTCTCCGTGTAAACCAAGTTCAGGATTGGACTCGAGGAAGGACAGGATAATGAAAAAGCATTAAAGACATTTTATACATAAAGATCAATAAGAAACAACAAGCAAACATAGCAAACAAAAATAAAAAAATGAAGGATTCTCAAGGGAGGTACTCATCCTTCAAGTCATAGTATCCCTGGTATGCATCCGGTGCTTCTTGCAGTTGCTGCTGGAGTTCTTGATGTTGTTGAATGGTTTGTTGGCTGGTGGATCCATGGTTCTCTCTTTCTTGTTCAGCTTGTGAAAAAAGAAAAGCGTGTTGCTCTTGAATCTCTCTTTGTTTTCTTGTTTGCTGCAACCGCTCAGAAATCTCGTGTCCACGACGGTGCCTTCTTGAGAGAATTGGGGCTCTTGGTGAAGATTCTGGAGAAATAATAGGGTCCTCCTCTCTCCATCTAGAGACTACTCTCTCTCTCTTTGTTGCCTTCTTAGGATTCTTTCTCGTGATGGTTGAGACATCCTTAATCCGATTTTTGAAAGTGCTTAGAGCTTGTTGAAAGTCCTCCCTTAATATAGAACCATGGTGCGATTTTGAAGAGATGGTGGTGAGTGGAAGTTTGTGGTGGAGGAGTAAAAGTGTTGCATGTGGAGGAGGATTAAAGTGGAAACATCGATGTGATGGGTGTGGTGGATGTGTAAAGGAAAAGATGGGGTATCTTAGAAAGCTTGAGTAGACATTGTCTTGAGTGGTGGATGTGCAAGAAAAGTGATGGAGTGGAGGTGATCTTTTGTCCATGGGGTAAGGGAGGTTAGTGGGCAAATGGAGATGATCATTTTTCCTTGAGTGAGAGAAGCTTGGGTCGAAATTAACAACACTCTAAATGGTTCGAATGGGCCTCCTTGGTTTGATCACTACTTCATAGAACGGCTTGGTAACGGTTCGAGCATATGGATCAATCTTGGCGTTAAGATGCGGATCGATCCAAAGTTGAAAACGGATCGATCCCTTGGATCGATCTAGTGTTGAAAACGCATCAATTGGAAGTTGAATGTCTGGATTGATCATGACTATGTTATGGATCGATCCGTGCCCGAGCTCTCATCGATCCAAGTATTGAGAATGGATCAATCCAAACAAAGTGGATTGATCCATGGTTGTTGCAGCTCGATCATTTGATGAGTGTAGATCAATCACTATCGAGCATGGCTTGGTCACAATATGTTTATTGTAGCTGGTTCATATCCCATTTTTTCTCCTCTTTGCAAGATTCCCGAAACTCTTTCCGTAAGTGCCTAAAACACCAAAACCAATTGAACACTAAATTGCATTAAACCAAGTATTGAAATTTAAAAAGCATTAAAATCAAAATATATACAGAGATAGACATGGGACTTCCTCCAAAGTGAGCTTGTTTTAAGCCACTAAGCTTGACTTCCTGTTTTTAGGGTTAGCGACCCTGAGACGGTTCTCCGAAGAGAACCGAGGTCTTTTCTGAGAAAGCTCTTTTGCCACAGTTCTGATCAACCTTGAAGTTTAGCTTAGGCTTTTCATCAAATTATACAAGAAAGCATGATGTCTTCACTAGATAGTATCTCCTTGATCATGAAGTTATCGGAATATAGTGGATCCACATTTCCTAAATAATACTTGAACCTTTTGTTAAGTAAAAACACTTGGTCTCCATTCTTGATTTCCAAGCTTCGGGTATGAGGTTCCAAATCTTTTTCAGAAATTGGAATTTCCGGAGGTTATTTCTGAGGTGGTACACGCTCGGTTGAGGTTTGAATTTAGGACTTCCTTTTCCTGGATCCTTCAGGTTGTCTTCAGCTCTTGACATTACCAATGTCCTGACTTCCTTTAACTCCACAAAGACTCCTTTACCTGGTTCCTTAATAAGCTTGAAACCTTCATGGTGCATTCCATACTTTGTTGGTTCCTTTCCCAATCCATCTTCAACTACTTCATTGCTTGAGTGCCCATTATTTGGATTATCTTCATACAGTTCTTTCACAGAGAATAGCTGACTTTGGACAGTAAGATTCTTAGTTTTGGTCCTGGTGTTGAAAATCATTTTTGGTCCCCTTCCTACGTTAACTTAATGTGATCTTTCTTGACGTTGATTACAGCAACAACCGTTGCTAGGAACGATCTTCCAAAGATTAATGGATCCTTAGGCTCTTCATCCATCCTCAATACCATAAAATCTGTGAATATTGTTGCATCTTTGATCTTGATAGGTAAACCTTCCAAGATGCCAACAGGATGCCTAACCGATCTGTCTGCCATCAACAAAGTTATGTTGGAAGCCTTGAACTCATCGAATCCCAGCTTCTTGGCATTAGACAGAGGCATTACGTTGATAGAAGCTCCCAAATCACATAGGCATTCGTCAAAGGTCAGGGATCCTAGTGAGCAAGGTAGGATGAATAAACTAGGATCCTCTTGCTTCGTTGTTATCAAGGCTTTGCACTGTTCAGATGCTTCCAGCACTTCCTGAGCTATTTCTTCCTTCATAGGTTTCTCAAATACATATGGGTATTTCGCCATGATCTCTTTCTTGAAACGTGATGAAAATGACAGTCTTGGGACATAGGGTGGTGGATCATAAGGTTTTGCAATCTCTTTTTGAGTAGGTTATTTCTCAACAGGCTTTTTAACAAGAACATACTCTTCATAATTCAGAGGTGCATCTATGTTTGAACTCAAATCCCCCCCAACTTGAATCACACTGTCCTCAATGCAAATAAGAGGATAAGTTGGAGTAGGAATATTGGTTGTCTGCTGGAGATAGATGGCATTGATGTTAGCATATTCCTTTGGGTTCTGTACAGACTTTCCCGAGAGTTTATGATTCGTAGAAGTAGAAGTGGATGCGGTCTTTCCCTCGAGAGTAGTGACCCTAGAGTTGAGAGTTTCAATCTTCGAATAGACTTCACCGAATGAAGTGTCCTTCTTGTGTTGGATTTCACCAAATTTCTTTGATGTCTCGAGTGCATATTTGGCTTGACCTTGAACAAGCTTTTGTAACATAGCTTCAATGTTGAAAGGTTGAGCAGGAGGTTGGTTAGATGAGAAACCAGGGGGTCCACCAGTAGGTTGCTGCTGTGGTTGTTGAAAACCATTTTGTTGTTGCTGCTTTGGGAAGTAACCTCTATTCTGGTTGTAGTTATTGAAAGGTTGAGAGTTATTTTGTTGTTGAGGTGGGTACACTTGGTCTTGCGGGTTAGCAACGTTGTTACTTTTGTAAGAAAGACCGGGGTTGTTGGAGTAGTTAAAGTACCCATTGTTGTAACCACCTTGGTTCTGTATATAGTACATTTCTTCTTGATGTTGAACTTTCGCAGCTTGAATCTAAAGTTGTTCTTCATCAGAGATGAAGTGAACGTGATGTTGTTGACCTAGGAGTAACCTATCCAACTTCTCATTTAGTGCCTTGATCTCCTTTTTTGTGCAATCATCAAAAGCAGAACTACCTCAAGGTGTTATGCCATAATCCTTGTTATAGATTCCATCAGATTGGGCTAGGTTCTCTACTAACTCTCATCCTTCATCCACACTCTTGTTGAGGAAGTTCCCATTACTTACTGTATCGAGCAACATTCTAATCTTGGGCGAGGCACCTCGGTAGAGGGTGCTGAGTAGTGATGCTTTGCTGAATCTGTGATGGGGCATTGCATTGTGTAGTTCTTGGAGCGCTCCCATGCTTCAGAGAAGGTTTCAGCATTCTTTTGTGCAAAGCTTAAAATGTCATTCTTCAGTCTAGTTGTTCTGGAAGTTGAGAAGAACTTTGCAAGGAATGTTTTCTTGCATTCATCCCAGGTTGTGATGGAGTTCCTGGGAAGTGACTTCTCCCATTGGTGTGCCTTCTTCGCCAAAGAGAAAGGGAAGAGTCGTAGTTTGAAAGCGTCCTCACTCACACGATTTATCTTCGTGAGGTTGCAAAAGCGATCAAACTCGTCAAGATGATCAAGTGGATCCTCCATAGGTAGACCATGGAACTTGTTCCCCTACACCATTGAAATAAGACTATGCTTGATCTCGAAGTTGTTGTTTTGAACTACAGGTGGACTGATTTCATGTTTGATGGTGTGAGTGTTGGGGTTGTCACCAGCACCTATAGTGTGATGGTTGTCTTGTTCAGCGTTGTTCGCCATTTGTAAGTCCAACCGTCTCAAGTGTTCTGCACGTTCGTGTTCACGTTTTGCCCGAGAGTGTTCCCGTTCAAGAGCTCTGATGTCGTCAACGAGAGGAATCAAGTCTGGTTGTCCTCTGCTTCTCAAGTTCATACACTACTAAGTAGGTACTTGAAAAGAAGGCAAACAAAGGTAAATAGGTAAGTAAGGTAATAAAAGAGGCTTGATCTCAAAAGATCCAAAATCCAGAATGTAGTAAACAACATCCAAATGGCAACGGCGCCAAATTGATAGTAGGATTTTTGAGGTCCTGAGGTATCAATACCCCATCATTGTAGTATAGATGAGATATCAATCCAATTGGATGTGCACTAACAATCAAGATTGCAATGAATGCTTCTAAGTCAAGCTAAACAGTAAAAAGGCGTGGTTACTAACAGGTCCTAAGTGAAGTGAGACATTCTAGAGCTAAAAAGAAATCATAAACTGAATAAAGAGCATAAAAGACTAAAATTCTAAAAGGCTAAAACATAGTAAAAAGCAGAGAAGGTGAAAGATGTAAACAAGTGTGAAGCAGTTCCTGAGGACAAAGGGTAATCAACCAGAGATCCGTCCCAATCTACCTAAGCACCTAACATACCTCAAACAACAGTGAGCTATCCCTACACGTTAGGTTCATAAGTAACCAAGTCAAATCCATTGATAAATGGAATCAACCTAAGCAATGACCATACCTAACTCCCGTTAATGGTATACTACCTAGAAGGCATTAAGAACCAACCTACTAAAGCCAAAAAGCCCCTAGTCATCCAACCCCCTAGGCTGAGATGAATATCCTAAGAATCTAGGGCATTGTGTAAGGATATACTAATCTCTTAAATCACCATGATCATACATTCTATTGAACGCTTTTCGGGCGCTGGAATGTCCAAGATCAGATTTCGATTGGCGTGAAAGAAACCAGAATTAAGCACAATAAAACAAAAGGGATGTATATTCAAACAAGCTTAGGTGCCTAAGGTGATACCAGGACATCAACCCTAGTCTACCCCATCCTCAGGAACTTCAGGAAACTACTCACTACTCATGGAAATGAAAACAGGCAAAACAGAAATGACAACTTCAAAGCTAAACATGATGATCAAATGTTAAGCAGTTGAAGAACACCAAGTACAACAAGAACTCAAACCCAGAAAAGCAAGAAAAACAATGGAACAGTAACTAACCAATAAAATGATCAAAGCTTAAAACACAACATTAAAAATGAAAATGAAAGATCAACACGCACCAGATAAGCAACAACCTAAAGCTAAGCAGAAAGGTAAAGAAAAACAGTAGATTAGCATAAACTTTAAAGATTCTAGGTTTTTACACCTAATAAAATCAAGAACAACAAATGAAATGAAAACCTAAGAAAAAAACCTAAAAAGGAAAGAAAAAAAGACTTTCTAGAAAGGAGGCGCTTTAAGGCTTTTATAGTGTGCAGAAAAAATATCTAAATCTCAATAAAGACAAAAACTAATCATTGGCTTGGATCTTGGGTCAGGTCCACTTCGGAATTGAGTTGGTCGGGTCGGAGCGTGTTTGACTTGAGTTGAGAGATCGATCTGAGCTGGGGATTCTTGAATCAGATCGATCCAGAAGTTGAGCTTGAGATCGATCCAGCTGGTACATGGCTTGAACGTGGGATCGATATGAAATTGGAGTGGAGATCGATCCATCTTGAAGAGGAGATTGATACAGGTGTATGCTCGAGATCAATCTAGTGTTGAGCTTGAGATTGATCCGAAGGTGAGTGTGGGATCGATCTGGGATCGATCGGGACTTGAGGTTGAGGTCGATCTGGGATCGATCCGGATTTAGGATTGAGATCGATCCAGGTGTAAACCTAAGATCGATCCAGGGTTGTCATGAGATCGATCCAGGCGTTGAGTGTGCTTTGAGTGGGATCGATCCAGGTTGAGTGCTGGTCCATTCCAGGTTAAGTGCAGGTCCATTCCAGGTTAAGTGCTGGTCCATTCCAGGTTAAGTGCTGCTTTTCTAAATTCTCACAAAACCATCCTGTAAACTTCTGAAAGCCCTGAAAAATCTCCAAAATGCGTTCATATGCGAATTCTAATGCATAAGTCCTAAAAATACTAACTTACGGAAATCAACTATAAATGTGATGTATGCACGCCTAAAGACATCAGAATTGATTCTAAATGACATGTAAAAACCATGAAAATTCAGAGTCATCATTTACTCAAGCCATTTGAAGTGGGGAAAATTCTTAAAGAGGATTTATAGTCGTGGGATAAGTTTTGGACGAGCGTCCCATATTTGGATTGAAGAATGATCATGTCAACATGATCAAGATGGAACCAAAGAATCGTGAAGCTAAAATCCAATAAAAAAAGGTCAAGAGCCTTAGAAGACACCTTAGAAGAGCGGTAGCCAAGAGCCTATCAGGAAGATCAACCAATGCATTGCATGTGATGGTCAAATTTGAGAAATGGACACAATGGATATATGGGCACTCCAAGGCACTTTCTGATCAGACCAAAAGTGTGACCGACACAATAAAGATGTTCTGGATGCTATATTCAAAAAGGGAAAATCTCCAAGAGGATTCACCTTAATCAAAGATCATATGTCAAACTGAAGGAGACAAAAGAAAAAAAGTCTCGGACATAGGTCCAGTATTTTGAAATTTATGTCCAAACCAGAAGGAACCAAATCATAAAATTAATTGTTTTGAAAATTGGACTCAATAAGAAGTCTAAGGAAGGTGGAGATGACTCCACAGACCCTATAGTCATAGAGGTATTGTCTTTTCAAAACATAAGATCGAAACTGGCAGATTCTGCCGGCTCTTGAAGATTGGGGCATTCACCCAAGAAAATTGTGTTATATTTAAAGAAGATGACTTTTATCAAAAGGATCAGAAGAGTATACCCAAGATTAAGAGATAAAGGGAAGAGCAAAAGCTCCAAAAAGGACTTAGCCAAATCCTCATCATACCCTAACCATAAGTCTATATTCTTTTTCCCTTGATATGGTTTAATCCCAAAGAGGTTTTACATATCAATGTTTTTAATCAGGTAGGTCTTTGTGGTTCCAATCTTAAACCATTCATCAAGGTTAAGATTGAGGGGAAATATTGAAATGAAGAACCCTTAACCTTGATGGTCTATACTCTTTTTCCCTTAGTGAAGTTTTATCCCATGAGATTTTCTTCACTAAGGTTGTTAATGATGTGGATCTTCCCGGTTCTAAGCTTAACCAATTCTCATTAAGATAAACGTGAGGGGGAGTGATAAAATGAATATTTCATTTGAAGAAGATAAAGACTTCATCCCATCCAAAGACCCTTACCCACTTTTCCGAAGATGTGTAAAATTAGGGCAAGTTATAAATATAAGCAAAATTAGGGCACAAAGTTTAGAGACTCAAAATATGAAGCCAAGACAAAGTTTATGTACGTGAAAAATTAGTGTAAGACCAAGATGAGTTATGTGAAAAGTATGGGCATAAATCAAGCCTAGACAAAGAAGAATGTGCAAAGTCTGGGCATCCTATAAATGTGCAAAAATAGGGTAAGAAACCTTAAGATTACTCTTGATGTGCACATTTAGAGGATGGTGAATGTTGAATGGCTAATATAGCCGTTGGAATGCACCAAGACACAAAAGAGTCTTGGTTCATCAAGAGAAAATGTTGGAGCATACCAAAGCGGTCATAAAGCACCCTTGGACCATTGTACAAACCTGTCCAAAAGCAAAAGAGAATTCAAATAATCTTCTCTCAATACTAATTTTGCCGCATTCTTGAAATAGTTTAGGGTTTCATATCTTTTGTAAATCTTTATATAAGGGATATGAGCCTCATTTGTAAAGTTTTAAGTTGGGAGAAAGAATCCTTCTTCATTATACTCTTAGTCTCACATTCTCTTAGTCTCTTAGTCTCTAACTCTCTCATTCTCCTTAGACTCACTCATTCTCTCCTATTCTCTATGTCTTAAACACTCAAGTCTCAACAATACTGAGTCTGGGAATGATGAGTCAGACGAAACATTATTGCTAAATTTTTTTGCTTTAACATCTTTGAAAAATGTGATAGTGTGTGAGACATAGAGTCATACACTGACCCAAATTCTGAATGAGAAGGTAAAATAGATATAAAATCTGAATATCGAACATTGTTCAATAACTGGGTCAATCTAAGCAAAGAAAATTGAAAACTGATAAAAGAAAAGGCGATGTTAAAAGGACATGTGAATATTCTTGAGATGGAGCATAGAAGTCACAAGACTACAAGTGATTCAAATACTTCCCTAGAAACGATCCAACAAGAGTTAAAAGCATAAACCGAACATAATGCTCAACTTGAAGAGAAAATTAAACAAATGAAAAATTAGGCGAATATCGAGAGAAAGAAGACTCAATTGTTAATTGCGTTATAAATCCAAAGAGATTCACAGAACGAGTGTAAAAATCACTCTGAAACATAACAGGACCAAGAAATTGAAGCATCATGCTTATCAAGCATGGAAAATTAAAGTTGTGTTTAATGAACCAAGTAGGTTCAGACATTTCTAGGTTGCTAAACATACAAGTTAAGTATTGGAAAGAAATAAACATCAAATTTCAGACTCAAAGTATGACACAACCCAAACCAAAGGAGATGAAGGAAATCAAATATGCAATTTTTCTTTATCAGAAATTACTCAAGAAGGAAATGAGAAATTTCAATGTGATGTTGCCTTCACATCAGCTGATTCTGAACAACTCCATGGTACTTTGACAACAGCTTTACATGGCATATGATAGAAATTCATGATTCATTTGTAAAAGTATCACACTACGAAGAAGGAGTAACACAACCTCTTTCGAACATAACGAATATGCAAGAAGAAACTCATGACTATGAGGAACACGGTGTCAAGAAAGCTCAAGATCAACTTCATGCTCAAAACAATCACTCACTCGATGATGTCATAGGAGTGTTACATGAAAGAAAATCAATAAGTGAGAATACCTATAGAGCAATCATTGGAAGTATTCTATATTTGACTGCAAACAGACCTAATTTATGTCTAAGTGTCAGGATGTGTGCAAGATACCAAGCTGCACCCAAGGAATCACATCTTCATGCTGTGAAACGTATCCTTAGATATGTTAAGGAAACATTTGATTATGGAATATACTACAAAAAATGAAACTAAGTCTAACCTGGCAGGATTTTGTGATACAGATTAGGCTCGTGTTTGGATGTTAGGAGGAGCACATCAGGCGGCTGTATTTTTCTTAGGAAATAATGTTGTCTCATGGCACACTAGGAAGACAAATTGTGTATCTCAATCGACTACCAAAGCAGAGTATATCGCACTTGGAAGCTATTGTACCCAATTAATATAGATAAAACAAATACTCACTGACTATAGTATTCATTCTCACCTTCTACTTGTGAATTTTGATAACATGAGTGTAAAAAATATCTCTTAAATTCCAGTACAACATTCACGTCCTAAACATGTTGACATAAGGCATCTTTTTGTTAGAGAATTAGTAGAGGAAAAATTTGTTATCATTGATCATGTTTCATTTGAAAATCAATTAGCAGATATTTGCACAAAACCCCCTTAATCTTAATTGTTTTCTTCGCTTGCGTAAAGCGATAGGGATATAAGAATTTTACTGAAATTTGATTTGTTTTAAATTGAGTGAAGGGTAAAGTAAATGTCATGACTACAGATTTGTGTATTATAGTTTTCATATCAACCTCTCTATAACAAATCATTTAGGTTGGAAAGGACGTCTTACTTCATATATGAAAAAGTTGTGAGTATCTAGTGTGAAAGACACTCGATGTGGATTAGGATAATAAAAACATTCTACATCTAAGCTCGATCACTATCTAGAAAGGATAAGTAGTTTCTCAGTAGTAACCTAAAAAATCAACACTCGCATTTGATTAAGATGATAAAAAAAACATTTTAGATATGACTGTTATCACTGTCAGTATAGGTGAATTGCATAATCACTCCACATTAACAATTAATATATAAGAAATAGCTACACATAATAAAAAGTCAATAAAGTTCAAAACGGTGTGTGATTATGTAAGCTACATGAGTTCAAAAAATATAAACTCAAAATAAAAGCCTATGTGATTGAGTTTGACGATTACATGCTGATTGATCAAGTTGTGTGACAACTACTCGGCTGAGAAAGAACTACTCATTAGAGGTGCAGGCTGTAACTAGATCAATTTGTTTTTATTTTTGGTTCATACAAATTTTAAAACTTTGAACACTTCCGAGCTTTGCTATTTAATTTGTTCGTAAAGATTTTGGTTTTTGGTTTAATTGCTCAATTGATTCTCATGGGTCCTCACTAAATCATTGACATCTTTTTCCTTAATTTCTGTCAAGATACGAAATATGCCGCATACTAGACCTGAACTAGAATCATTCTAGTTTTATTGTGTTTTCCTCAAGTCATCAATATTTTGATCCTAAGTCTGTGATATATTTTGAAACATTGTGCATATTGAATTCGGAATCAAATATTTCTTATTATCATTTTAGTTTGAGCCTGGAAATAAGCCCATATGGACTAATCTTCTTGTGTGAGTTTATGAACAATCTTCTCTCGTCAAGTGTCTTATTCTTTTCATGTTATTGCTGAATTTTCTCCAAAGATTTTCTTGAATTTTTCTATCACCATGAGATCAACGAGGTCAGAGAGTAGAAAGATACTAGCTTCACCTATCACATCTTTAAAATCAAGAAGGCAAACCAACACGGGAACCATGTTTGAGTTTGGTGTTCAATGTCGTTTAGATTGACTATGCGAATACTTCATCTCTAAGGTATGTTTCCTGACACGTCATTTGTTCTTACCAACTTGCCGAATTTTTTTTATATGAATTTGCACTCAAGCAGAGGGAGAATACCATCAGGGCTGGGCTAATAATTTTGAAAATGACTTAATGTAAGTTGTGACTTAGTCGTCCAATATCTAATATCCTTTGAATCTTGTGGTTATTTTGGATATTTTGAATCATGGTCCTACTCTTAGTCTTCATGGGTATTTTGGATGTTGCAGAACTTTGATGCTTTGAAACTATATTGTTAGACTAGAATGATCTAAATGTCCAAATATTACATATGGGAGCATATCGTTTTGGAATATGTTTTTGGTTATGTATTGACAATCAGTTTAGGATACTTGAGGTGACATATTCAGATAACAAGGGGAATATGTTGAGTTTGGAAGATTCTATAAGTTTACACGTGTGATGACGTTAAAAGGAAGTTAGTTAAATATCTTAATAAAAAAGCATATTTGTAACACACAAACCCAAATCCGGCCTGTTTAAAAAGTCTCAGCAAAAGCTAATTGTTTTAAAAGAAAAGCCCATGAAACCCAAACTCGTTTTAAGAGAAACCCTAGGTTTTTCCTCTTTCTCTATTTCAAGGACGTTTGTGAAACCCTAGCCGCGCAACAGAGACAGATCCAAACAATCTCAAGAAATAAAATAAACGGAAGAGTAAACAGAAGACAGATTTGCACAGAGAGGATCTGCAACCAGGCAAGGGATCGGGATGAAATTTGGATGAACTCTTTAGGACGCATGGATCTTTGATCTAAACGGTGGGATCAAAAAGTTAACAGTTAGTTTAAGAGTTATTCATTCGTTTCTGAAAGCACTTATTATTCCAGTTTTTTATGCCTTATTCCCGGGAACTAACTAAACCGATAATCCGGTCCGGTCAACGCCCGAGTCAGGACCCTCTAACCCGAAGGTCAGAGTTATGGAGATTTCGCAGGATCGGTTTGATTGAATAAATACTGGTTTATCAAATTATTGGTATAAATACGAAATTATAAATAACATAAAACAATTAAGCCGAATAAAACATTTAAATCCGATCAGACCAAAATATAATACAAATACGCAGAAGATATTGAATAAAATAATATTACAAACCAATTGTAAAATAAGACTTAGTTACACATACGTATAGCCGGCCTTTAGTCGTCCCGCGCCCGAACACAGAAGGAAACCCTAACGTAGGGTTACCTGAAAGGGGAAAGGAAAAAGGGGGAATGAGTAACTCTAAAAGTTACTCAATGGGTGCCAGCCCACACTAACATGCACACCATACCGGAAATCCTAACCTGAACCCCTCGGAACAATCACATGTCCCGGTATAGTCAACAACATATGAATGCAACTTACAATGTCAAACATCCCAAATACGCTGGCACGTAAGGGTTTGATATATTGGCTATTAAGATAGCAAATACCAACGATTCAATAACATCAATCATAAACCGAATAATAAAACCAAATTACAACTTAAAACCGAATGGGCCCGTATATCGATTTTTCCTTCCAAACACCGGGATTGCCAATGGAAACCACAAAGAAATCCATCGAAATCCCTAGTTGGTTTTCCTTAACCCAGAAAATGCCAACCTAGGTATCACGCTTAATCCGCGTGATACCCGACACCCCGTCGGGTGTTGCCCGACCAAGGTGATCAGCCAAGTACTCTCTCCGGCCATACGTCCATACACGCCTCGCAGGGAGGACCCACATACAGGAGAGACCGCTATACCAAATCCGAATAAAAACTTTTATTCAGAAAACATAACATCACGGGCACGCAGCCAAAACCGATAGAACACAACGGCGCTCTCGGCCATAAATCCGAATCTCAAATCCGATTTCAAACANACTCTCGGCCATAAATTTGAATCTCAAATCCGATTTCAAACACATACATTAACTTAGGTATAACAATGCCATTACCGACCCTAAGTCCGATCCATTTTATTAATCCAATTTAGCATTCATCTAATTCCAATTTCCAACATCACACAAAGCAATCATCCATCGGCGCGCGGCCATTTCTAATCTTTCCTACGTTATTCCTCATTTTAGTGTTTTTAGATTTCTATAATAGCAAACAATCCTCGGCATCGGGCCATTTCCATATTATAAGTCCAATGAGTATGGTGAATATCTTGGACCTGGTTCTGTTACATTGTCATCTTTTCTTGGTCCTCTGGTGAAAAAACATGTTCCAGTTACATTGCCTTACTGGAGAAAACTTGATCAAGTGTTTAAGGATACCACGTGGGAGGAGATCCAGGTATGTTTGACCATTTAAGAATTTTATCTTGATCCAAGCTAAGTGTTCATTTTAGCATAATTTGATGTAGGGTAGGTTTGACATGAAAGAAGAGTGGTAGAAAGAGATTCTTATGAAGCAACTGGGAAGTATGTGGAGGGCTGGGAAGTCAAGACTGGCCAGCAACACCCCATCTTCTCAAGTATGGAACTCATGGTTTACAAGTAATACTTCTCACACGTTCAATGTTGTTATTGTTGTTGTAATGGTCATATTGTCTTCTTTATATGTCTTTTGTTTAATCAAGTAATGTTATTGTAAGATACAAATAAGAAGTACAAAGAGCTAAGAAAAAAATAGATACCTCACCCTACAAGTTGCAAAGGAATGCTAAGATTAGCTTAAGAAATGGTAATTAAAATGAAAATTTAATTCAATCGTATGAAAAATATTATTCAATATTTAATCTTTTTGTTATAAAGAAAAATAAGAGTCCAGATCCAAAGAATATTAGTAGGAGTCATATTTGGATTGTCGGACACACACATGCAGATGGTAGAGCTGTGAGGCCTGAATTTGCTCACACTAATGTAAGTAGTTATGACAATTGTTTATACATTGTTACATATATAAATGATCATTCTTATATCTCGTGTGTAAAATATTTATATTAGGAACAAATACAGTCATTCGATAGTCAGATAGACTCTACATCATGTGATAACTTCAAGGAAAATGCAGTGAGCAAGGTTTTGGGAAAAGAGAAACATGGAAGAGTGAGAGGGTACGACAGAGGGATCAGTTCTACTAATCTATTATTTCTGCAAGCTAGAGACTCAAAGATTGCTTATTTGAAATGTCATATTGATAAGTTGAAGGGAATTGTTGAGGGATTAACCGGAAATAAGATAATTATATTTTCATATCATTCTAAATCAATTTCTTTGTTAATTAAATCAGTGGCCATGTTTCATACAACCACTGGTGGTACTGAAACATTTGAGGGTGTTTCTGAATTGAAAGAAGGTGTGAGAGTACAAGTGCTGGATTTGATTGACTCGGAAGATGTTGTGATTGGGGAAGGTTCATTTTGCTCTGCTAATCCGTACCACAAAGTTGGTAGGATACCAATTGGTCCATTTGCAGTAGCCATTATTGTGACATATGCAATCACACCTGAAGCTGCTCTATGGAGGCCTATATCAGAGTCAATAGCATCAATTGGTCTAGCTGTGTGATGCAAGATTGCATGGCCTATTGTGAAAGTTATTGTGGACCGGGAAACAAATTCTGAAGACTATATATATGTAATTTTATCTATGAGAAATAATGAGATTTAAACATGGGGTAAAAAATGCTAGCAATAATGAGATTCAAACAAGGATAAGAAGGAGTTGTAGAAAAATATAAGGAGGCTGTTAATTTGTCAAATTCCAATGAGGCAATTAAACATGAAGAATTAGATAGAGTGGTACTGGAAGATGTTGAGGGTGAGAATGTAAGACGACTTGAAGATAAGGATAACGTTAATGAAGATGATGATGGTTTTGCTGATAATGATGATGGTTTTGTTGAGCATGATGAGGGTGAGAAGGTAATACTTGAAGATGAGATAGAAGTTACTAAGAAATAAGCTGTTGAGACAGAAAATGATCAGAGTACTGAACCGAATGACCGTGAATAAAATGATCAGAGTACTAAACGTAATGAGCATGTTAACATGGATCAACATAGGGATAACAATGAGAGTACTGTAGGAAATCAAACTCCAGTTAATGAGAAGATGACTAAGAAAGATGCATACAGTGGCTACAATCCTTCTGAAAGGGTCTTGGTGTCTCTCAATGAGAATGGGGAACATGTTTGACCTAGTTCTATTACATTGTCATCTTTTCTTGGTCTTATTCAGAGAGAACAATTTCCGGTTACATTTCCTGACTGGAGACAACTTGATCAAGTATCTAAGGATACCATGTGGGAGGAGATCCAGGTATGTTTGACCATTTAAGAAATTTATCTTGATCCAAGCTAAGAGTTCATTTTAGCATAATTTGATCCAGGAGAGGTTTGATGAGAAAGAAGAGTGGCAGAAAGAGGTTCTTATGAAGCAGCTGGGAGGTTTGTGGAATGTTGGGAAGTCAAGGCTGGTGGCACAAGTAAGAAATTCCATAAGTGTTGCTGAGAGGATTCCTTTAAAACCCAAAAACATCCCATCTTCTCAAGTATGGAACTCATGGGTTACGAGCAAGACCTCTCACACGTTCAAGGTTGTAAATGTTGTTGTAATGGTCATATTGTCTTCCTTATATGTCTTTTATTTAATCAAGTAATGTTATTGTAGGAAACAAGTAAGAAGTGCAAAGAGATGAGAAAAAATAGATACCTCACCCAACAAGTCGCAAAGGGATGCTTAGCTTAGCTTATGAAATGGTAATTAAAATGAATATTCAATTCAATCATATGAAAAATATTATTCTATATTTAATCTTTTTGTTATAAAGAAAAAGAAGAGTCCAGATCCAAGGAAGATTAGTAGGAGTCAGATTTGGATTGTCAGACACACACATGCAGATGGTAGAGCTGTGAGGCCTGGATTTGCTCACACTATTTTAAGTAGTTATGGAAATTGTTTATACATTGTTGCATATATAAATTATCATTCTTATATCTTGTGTGTAAAATATTTATATTAGGAACAAATATAGTCACTCGATAGTCAGATGGACTCTACATCATGTGATAAGTTCAAGGAAGATGCAGCGAGCAAGGTTTTGGTAAACGAGAAACATGGAAGAGTGAGAGGGTACGACAAAGGGATAAGTTATACTAAGCTATTATTTCTGAAAGTTAGAGACTCAAAGATTGTTGATTTGAAATGTCATATTGAAAAGTTGAAGGGAATTGTGGAGGGATTAACTAGAAATAAGATAATTATATTTTCATATCAGTTTAAATCAATTTCTTTGTTAATTAAATCAGTGGCCATGTTTCATACAACCACTGGTGGTACTGAAACATCTGAGGGTGTTTCTGAATTGAAAGAAGGTGTGAGAGTACAAGTGCTGGATTTGATTGACTCAGAAGATGTTGTGATTGGCGAAGGTTCATTTTGCTCTGCTGATTCGTACTACAAACTTGGTAGGATACCAATTGGTCTTTTTGCAGTAGCCATTATTGTGACATATGCAATCACAACTGAAGCTGCTCTCTGGATGCCTATATTAGAGTCAGTAGCATCAATTGGCCTAGTTGTGGGATGCAAGATTGCATGGCCTATTGAGAAAGTTATTGTGGACTGGGAAACAAATTCTGAAGACTATATATATGTAAGTTTATCAATGAGAAATAATGAGATTCAAACATGGGGTAAAAAACCTAGCAATAATGAGATTCAAACAAGGAAAAAAAGAGTTCTAGAAAAAAAAGGAGGTTGTTAATTTGTCAAATTCCAATGAGGCAGTTGAACATGAAGAATTAGATAGAGTGGTACTGGAAGATGTTGACGGTGAGAATGTAAAACGACTTGAAGATAAGGATAAAGTTAATGAAGATGATGATTTTTTTGCTGATAATGATGATGGTTTTGTTGAGCATGATGAGGGTGAGAAGGTAATACTGGAAGATGATATATAAGCTACTAAGAAATAAGCTCTTGAGAAAGAAAATGATCAGAGTACTGAACATAATGACCATGAAGAAAATGATCAGAGTAGTGAACGTAATGACCATGTTAACATGGATTAACATAGGATTAACAATGAGAGTACTGAAGGAAATCAAACTCCAGTTAATGAAGTGAAGGAAAAAGAGAAGATGTCCAACAAACATGCATACAGTGCCTACAGATCCTAATGAAAGGGTCTTCGTGTCTTTAATGAGTATGGTGAACATGTTTGACCTAGTTCTATTACATTGTCATCTTTTCTTGATCCTATGGTGAGACAACATATTCTAGTTACATTGCCTGACTGGAGACAACTTGATCAAGTATCTAAGGATACCATGTGGGAGGAGATCTAGGTATGTTTGACAATTTAAGCAATTTATCTTGATTCAAGCTAAGTAATCATTTTAGCATAATTTGATGCAGGGGAGGTTTGACATGAAAGAAAAGTGGCAGAAAGAGGTTCTTATGAAGCAGCTGGGATGTTTGTGGAGGGCTGGGAAGTCAAGGCTGGGGGCACAAGTAAGAAATGCCAAAAGTATTGCTGAGAGGATTGCTTTAAAACCCAGCAACATCCCATCTTCTCAAGTATGGAATTCATGGGTTACGAGCAAGACCTCTCACACGTTCAAGGCTGTAAATGTTGTTTTAATGGTCATATTGTCTTCCTTATATGTCTTTTATTTAATCAAGTAATGTTATTGTAGGAAACAAGTAAGAAGTACAAAGAGATAAGAAAAAAATAGATACCTCACCCAACATGTCGCAAAGAGATGCTTAGCTTAGCTTATGAAATGGTAATTAAAATGAATATTCAATTCAATCATATGAAAAATATTCTTCAGTATTTAATCTTTTTGTTATAAAGATAAAGAAGAGATCATATCCAAGGAAGATTAGTAGGAGTCAGATTTGGATTGTCGGACACACACATGCAGATGGAAGAGCTGTGAGGCCTGAATTTGCTCACTCTATTGTAAGTAGCTATGAAAATTGTTTATACATTGTTACGTATATAAATTATCATTCATATATCTTGTGTGTAAAATATCTATATTAGGAACAAATACAGTCACTCGATAGTCAGATGGACTCTACATCATGTGATAACTTCAAGGAAGATGCAGTGAGCAAGGTTTTGGAAAACGAGAAACATGGAAGAGTGAGAGGGTACGACAGAGTGATAAGTTCTACTAAGCTATTATTTCTGCAAGCTAGAGACTCAAAGATTGTTGATTTGAAATGTCATATTGAAAAGTTGAAGGGAATTGTGGAGGGATTAACTGGAAATAAGATAATTATATTTTTATATCAGTTTAAATCAATTTCTTTGTTAATTAAATCAGTGGGCATGCTTCATACAACCACTGGTGGTACTGAAACATCTGAGGGTGTTTCCGAATTGAAAGAAGGTGTGAGAGTACAAGTGCTGGATTGGACTGACTCGGCATATGTAGTGATTGGGGAAGGTTCATTTTGCTCTGCTGATCCGTACTACAAAATTGGTAGGATACCAATTAGTCCTTTTGCAGTAGTCGTTATTGTGACATATGCAATCACACCTGAATCTGCTCTCCAGAGGCCTATATCAGAGTCAGTAGCATCAATTGGCCTAGCTGTGGGATGCAAGATTGCATGGCCTATTGTGTAAGTTATTATGGACAGGGGAAAAAAATTCTGAAGACTATATATATGTAATTTTCTCTATGAGAAATAATGAGATTCAAACATGGGGTAAAAAAAGCTAGCAATAATGAGATTCAAACAAGGAAAAGAAGGAGTTGTAGAAAAAATAAGGAGGTTGTTAATTTGTCAAATTCCAATGAGGCAGTTGAACATGAAGAATTAGATAGAGTGGTACTTGAAGATGTTTAGGGTGAGAATGTAAGACGACTTGAAGATAAGGATAAAGTTAATGAATATGATGATGGTTTTGCTGATAATCATGATGGTTTTTATGAACATGATGAGGGTGAGAAGGTAATACTTGAAGATGAGCTAGAAGTTACTAAGAAATAAGCTCTTGAGAAAGAAAATGATCAGAGTACTGAACATAATGACCATGAAGAAAATGATCAGAGTACTGAACGTAATGACCATGTTAACCTGGATCAACATAGGGTTAACAATGAGAGTATCGAAGGAAATCAAACTCCAGTTAATGAAGTAAAGGAAAAAAGAGAAGATGACCAACAAAGATGCTGACAGTGGCTACAGATCCTAATGAAAGGGTCTTAGTGTCTTTCAATGAGTATGGTGAACATGTTTGACCTAGTTCTATTACGTTGTCTTCTTTTCTTGGTCCTATGGTGAGAGAACATGTTCCAGTTACATTGTCTGACTGGAGAAAAATTGATCAAGTATCTAAGGATACTATATGGGAGGAGACTCGGTTATGTTTGACCATTTAATCAATTTATCTTGATCCAAGCTAAGTGTTCATTATAGCATAATTTGATGCAGGGGAGGTTTGACATGAAGGAAGAGTGGTAGAAAGAGGTTCTTATGAAGTAGCTGGGATGTTTGTGGAGGGCTGTGAAGTCAAGGCTGGGGGCACAAGTAAGAAATGCCAAAAGTGTTGCTGAGAGGATTGCTTTAAAACCCAGCAAGATCCCATCTTCTCAAGTATGGAACTCATGGGTTGTTGAGAAAGTTATTGTGGATAGGGAAACAAGTTATGAAGGCTATATATATGTAAGTTTCTCTATCTAATTTTCTTACTATTCAAGTACATAATTATTACACTTTTACATTGCAGGAAACCAGTGTAGATGAGACTCAAATATGTAAAATCTTTGATTACACCGATGGAAACGCTGAGATTTTTGGCGAATGTATCATTTGCTCAACAGATGCAATGGAAAGGATCAACAATATTCCTATAGGTCCAAATGCTGTTAGTGTTAAAGTCGACACAATTTGTAAGGCCAAATCTTTTCTTTGGAGGCCAACTCCTGCCATGGTATTCATCTCTGATGCACTTGGTGAGAAAATTGCATGGTCACTATTAAAGATTGAACTCCTTAACTCAACATCCATTGAAGGAACCCGTATGAAACAAGATAATCCAAAACAATGGTATGGTATTGCTATTCTAGTTATTTAATGACTGATTTTTACTTTATTAATCTATTGTTGTTTCAATTGTAGAGTCCACGCAACAGCACCCGTTCCAACAGAAGTGCAAAGGATAAGTGTATTCTTTTGGATTGCAACACCTCTGGACGCACGATAGCTGAAGGGAGAGTAGCTTCAATAGATCCATATGAGAAGTGCAACTTCGTACTAATAGGTCCAAATGCAAGCAAGGTTTGGGTTGAAGTTATTAAGATTGGTAAGGCGAAGGTGTGGAGTCCAAATGAGGAGATTACATTTATTGTTGATACATTAGGGTCAATTGTTGTTTGGCCAAATGATAATTTATTGTTTGTTTAAATCGAGTGTAACAATGTTGTTTGTATTTTCTTGAACCTACAAGTCACTGAACAACAAGTACAAAATTAATGGTACAAATTGTAATGTTAAATTTTAGCACTACACACTTTAACAAAATTAACTATAACCACATCTATACCTAAAGTGTCAAATACTAGAGCAATTAATGTAGAAAAAGTTGAGAAGATACGAGATATAATGAAAATTTAATAAAATATAACAACTACTCAAAATCTATATAAAAAATTTAATTAAAGAAAATCAAATAAATGCATTTAAAAGTCGCGTCTCTTCTGTTTCCATCTCTATAAAAAATCAAACAAAATCAAATCACTCGAAGATTTTGATATCTCATCTCTCATCTTGAAAGTTTTGATCTCTCATCCTTAATCTTTCATCTTCATCAACAATGGATATTCTTAAAGTTAGAGATCTCACCACTGGTACGTGCAAGGACACTTTCAAGGTGAAGTTGATTCGAAGATTTAAGGACGTATACCCTTACGGGATCGTGAGGAAGTTCATACTTGATGACCACACTAGAAACCACGTCCAGTGCACCCTTTTACCATATGTCAATGTAGACATCTCTATCATGCGGGAAGGCGATAGCGTCGAGCTATCAAAGTTTATGGTGAAGCATTCGAGTTCATTCTTCTGGAACACCTGCTTGTTTGTGGATATTGTATTTCCTTATTTCACCACCATCAGGCATGTCGAGCCTGTCACCGAGTCCAGATGTATCAAGTACTCAGTGTTCTTATAGTTGAAATCGTGGTTACATGTCTGTATTACTGAAACCGATACTTTTTTCTTGTTTTTCATGGTCTATTACTAGTGATTAGTGTTTATGTTAGATTTGATAAATAGTGAATGAAATATAAATGTGAAATAGTAATAGGATTTGGTAGATTTAGTAACTCTACTACAGAACAAATGCAATGCAAAATCAGAGAAAACAGAGCAAAAAGAAAAAAAACAGACAAAATCCTAATGCTCTTATCTTGACAATGCAGTGCACGTAGTCGGTCGAATAAAGTATGTAGACGATGTGATGTATGAACAAGCGGTCACGACTATGTGATTCATGGAGAGGGTGTTGGTGCTGACGTTTGTTCTTATGAATAAAGTGTAACTATATTTGTATCGGTTGGATTTTCTGTGTTGTATATGTGTATTGATTGTATTTTTTCATTGTCTATTTTAGTTGGAGCAATTTGGAATGCAAGGTCTTTGGCCATTATGTCGATTATTTTGCTGAATTGAAGCCGAATCTGGATCAAAACGGCGGTACATACTGTGAAATCCGATTATGGAGAATTCACCAGGGGAATATCAATACCACAATATACTCTAGCTTCGACGGTGTTTCTGATGTTGTTATCAACCCGGTCATCCCGGAGGTCGGAGTTATGAGGGCGATCTTGTGAAATTGCCATTGTTTTCAAAATATTTTCTGAACAATTTTTTATTTGTTTCTATTGTTAATAACTTTGTTTCTCTATTCTTAACACTTTAACAATTTTATACGCACTACAAATTTTAAAAAATTGACAAATATCTGAGCAATTATTAAAGAACAAATAAGAGAAGATAAGAGCAATTAATAATTTTTAACAACTTTAACAATTAATAAATTTTAAACAATTAATAAATTTTAACAACTAATAAATTTTAAACAATTAATAAACGTTAACAACTTATATACGAAACCTCAGATCATGTAATCATAACCTATGAGGAATATGTATAGAAAACAGGAAATCAATAGCCACACGTCAATTTTTTTTTTAATTTCATGCATTAAAGGAACTTATTATAGCCACGCGTCAAAGAACTCTTAACCCTAAATGCTTCAACCTAAAACGTATCAATAAGTGTTTATGGTTGGAGATGGACAAATAAAAAAATTCCAGATAGAAAATCAGAAGTACCAAATAGTACCATTAGTAATCAATAGAGAATAAAATTCATTATGATATTGTATAGATTTAATTTAACTTTTAAATAAAAAGAGTTGGAATAAATATTGGTATTGATTAAAAAAACGTTTGAGATTGTCAAGGGTATTGAAGACGCAAATCCACAATCTTTTTAGGCAACTCGCGAATAAAAGCGAGTGTTTCCATCTTCCGGAAATACGCGTCGTAGAGTGGCTCTGGTTTGTACCACTCTTCCCACGGGTGTCCCCATCTATTGATCACTTGACACGGGAAAATATTGATATCCCGACAGTAGACATTGTGAATTTCAGTGACCCTTTGGAGCAAGAATGGAGGCAACCTGTTGCTCCACGGCAATGAAGAGGGTGTTTGGATCTTCCCCTTTGCAGACCGTGAGAACTCCCTAGATATATTGACCAAATCACCGTTGAAGACCATGTCGGGGGGACATGATCCTTTTCAGATGACTGTAGGTGTAGAGAGCCAAATCATACCCCTTCTCAGCAGCAATCTTAATCTTTAAGAGTCCGCCTTCCATGCCTTCGGTCTGGAAAAACTCCTTAGCCCTGATAATGAAGATAGGGAAAGGTTTTCATTGCGGAAACACAAACGACTGAAATTCACACCAGCAGAAACCAATCTCCTTGCATACTGAAAAGATCGGCGCTTCGGTAGAATGTCTCTCTTCGGTAGAAACTTGCGAGCTTTAGGAGAATGTTTTCAAGGATTACCGACGGAAAATCGAGAATATGAGGGTTTACCATCATTTTTTTCAAGATCAGTAAAATGGAATAATGGACAGATAAAGAGAATGGGTATATATTAAAACCTATGCAGAAGATGATTAGATAACTCAAAAAAAATATTTAAGAGACCCATTTGTGTTTAATTTAAAAAAGGAACTAAAAACTGCATTCAAGACTCGCGTCGCTTCTATTGACCCTTACGTCCCTTTTGTTTCCCTCTCTATCACTCACTTACAATTGATAGACAACAAATTTGGTGTACCAATGCGAAAAAATTGTTGTATTTAATATTATCGCAAACCTTAACAAAAGATCTTAAATTGATATAAACCCTCTGAACCTATGACTAATATTTTAAAAAAAACTCATCAATTATACTCTATATCCATTTAAATATACATGCTACAACTTTTGACCGTTTATTAAGCTGTTTAGTTTTCACATTTGAGTTGTTTAATTTCAAAATCGTAAACCTTATTACTAGACCCTAAACTGATATAAACTCTTTCAACCTATAACTAATATTTAAAAAAAACCTCATCTAATATACTCTATATCCATTTAAATATACATTCAAAAACTTTTGACAGTTTATTAAGCTGTTTAGTTTTCACATTTGAGTTGTTTAATTTGAAAATCGTAAACCTTAACACTAGACCCAAAACTGATATAAACCCTTTCAACCTATAACTAATATTTCAAAAAACACATATAATATACTCTATATCTATTTAAATATACATGCTACAACTTTTGACATTTTATTAAGCTGTTTAGTTTTCACATTTGAGTTGTTTAATTTCAAAACTGTAAACATTAACACTAGACCCTAAAATGATATAAACCCTTTTAACCTATAACTAATATTTAAAAAACTCATCTAAAATACTCTCTATCCATTTAAATATACATACAACAACTTTTGGCTGTTTATTACGCTGTTTAGTTTTCACATTTGAGTTGTTTAATTTCAAAATCGTAAATCTTAACATTTGACCCTAAAGTGATATAAATCCTTTGAACCTATAACGAATATTTCAAAAAACACATATAATATACTACATATCCATATATATATATATATATATATATATATGTATGTATTCTACAACTTTTGATCGTTTATTAAGTTGTTTAGTTTCAAAATCGTAAACCTTAACACTAGATCTTAAACTGATATAAATCCTTTGAACCTATAACTAATTTTTCATAAAAAACACATCTAATATACTCTATATCCATTTAAATATACATACAAGAACTTTTGACAGTTTATTAAATTGTTTAGTTTTCACATTTGAGTTGTTTAATTTCAAAATCGTAAACCTTAACACTAGACCCTAAACTAACATAAACCCTTTGAACCTAAAACAAATATTTCTCAAATTCATCTAATATACTTTATATCCATTTAAATATACATACAAGAACTTTCGACATTTTTTTAAGTTGTTTAGTTTTCACATTTCAGTTGTTTAATTTCAAAATCGTAAACCTTAACACTATACCATAAACGGATATAAACCCTTTCAACCTATAACTATTATATAATTTATATTCATTTAAATATATGAACTTATAGGAATAACATTTTAATATTGGTTTGAATAAGCATATCATATTTTTTCTACAATTAACTTTAAATTTTGTAATTGTATTTTGTTAACTATTTTTTGTAAACCTCATTTGAAAAAGTAAGATAAAAACTGGCGAATGAACAGCTGAGATGGAGTTAGTAAACGAAATGCAACATACATTGTTGGATATTTTTAGACAACTTAATTCATTCAATCTCAGCTGTTGTTTCCTTTCAAGTTTCTTATGCCGGGAAACTGAAAATTTCGCAAAAAGATTTTTAGTTTTTAAACCTAATCTGTCATCTCCATCTTCTTAATTTTAAACATAATCTGCAACAATCGTTACATATTTCTCATATGGACAAGTCGTGGATTTGGCTGCAAAGGTATCATGTACATAGATCTCTCGAGAAATACTTTCATTCGCCGATTGTAATTGTTATTCTAACTTTTTTTTGCGATTTAACATGTAGGACTAGTCCTGAGTACTCAGAAGGAGCGACCAATTTCGAAAACTCATCAGCAAGAAGATTGGGTAATCTGACTGAAATGTTTTGTCCATTTAGAGATTGCCAAAATTTATGCCATAAAAAATTAGAAAACATAGTTGATCATCTAGTAATTAGGGGTATGGATACAAAGTATAAGAGTTCTTCTTGGAGTATTCATGGTGAAGGAAGGTAGGTGAATATGTTTCTTTTAACTACCTTGTTGCAAGATTTTTAATCTTTTGGTTTCATAGCATCTTATTACCTTTTCTGTATTCATTTCAGTTTCACTTTAGAGGACAACAACAAGAAGACTGTTATACAATATTTCGCTGAAAAATATAAGTATAAAGTAAAATATCCATCACTACCTGCCATACAATCAAGGAGCGACTCAAAGCCTGGTTACTTGCCCATGGAAGTATAGTTCTAATTCAGACATTTTACTCACGTGGATATTATGTGGTATTATTAAAGATCTTTGCTTATTTTTGGTGTTTGTAGGTCTGTCGAATAGCTGATAGGCAGCAATACACCAAAAGGCTCAATGAAAGGCAAGTGACTACAATGCTTAGAGCCACCAGCCAATGACATCCAGCAGGAAGTTATTGAAGTAAAATGACCTTTATTTAATTTTGCATCCCTGTTTTTCTATTATTAGATGGTCAAGAACAGTGAATTTAACAATATCAAGCTTGTAAGCCGGGAGTTTCGGATGAATATGACTGGTCAGCTAGCATCAATTCAAGGTAGAGTACTCCCGGCTCTTATTGTGATTTTCTCGCTTTTATCTTTTCATTGATTTTATTTTTATTTTTTAAATAAAGTTTCTCTTTTCATTGATCCTGATGAACATATGTCTTTTTATGTAGTTAAAATACGATTTAGGTTTTTTACTCTGGGACGATGATTCTTTAAATCTATATGTTGTAATGACTGCACCGCCTAAAGGCTATCTAAGAAATAGATGATGGAGAAAATGAAGATGATGATGATTGGTAGTAGATTGAAATAGTCTTGGTGATGTTTGATAGGTTTTATGGTTTTTATTGGTTGATTCCTTACATTATGGAAATACTACTCTTTTGTAAACATGGAAATGTTTTATGGATATAATAAAATTATTTAATTTTTATTTGAAAAAAAAATTCAAAAATATATTATAACTACAAAATAAATTCAATTGTATAATTATAATAATATTAATTGTAGGGTGCACACCAAAAAAAATATTAATTGTCGGGTGCACACCAAAAAATAATAATTTTCGGGTAATTACAACACAATAATAGCACAAATACTTTGCTATCTTTGTAAAACAAACTGCTATAGATGCAGTTCAATTATAATACAAATTCAATGCTATTGAATATAAAAAACTAAAGCTATTATAAAAATATTTAATAACAAATATACGGCGCTATTATAAAAAAATAAACAATTGGATCGTCACCAATGCTATCGTAACTTCGATAATTATAGCATACATTAAATCTGATATCTAAAGTGTCTGACCTATAATGACGAGCGCTTTCAGAGCGTTTAATTAACCGCTATGCTATCCTACGATAGCATTTTTCGACCGCCAAGTAAAGACATATTTCTTGTAGTGCTCTATCCAACTGACACCCGGCGTAGTTCTTACCATCGTTATTGCCTTCGTACGGGCTGCCAAGGTAGACCTGGCCCTTGATATCGACATGTTCGAGATGGTGACAACGTTCTATATTTAAAACAAGACCGTGGAAGGAGTTAGTTTTCACACCGTCTTTTACTACATTCGTTTAGCTCCCAAGTACAATATATTATCGAATCCTCTAAGTAAAGTTAATAACTAAAAAGAATGGTACTTCTATTTGAAAGCCGACCTTCACTCTTTGCGTCAGCCGAGCCGGTCTCCATCATCACGTTGGTCACATAACATGGGTAGAACATGCTAGGCTAATCTCGTTTGGATTGATAATGCCATGATTGTAACATGCCTGTTTTGTTTGCAGACACCGTCGTTCCCAGTACTAACCCTTCTCCAAGATTGTTCGAGAGCCTTCGTCATTTTGAAGCGATGGAGGCGATTTCCCGAAAGAAATTTACTCTCAAGAAGGTTCGTAAGATAAGATCGAAGGTAGCATCTGCCTCGTGGGACCTCGGTCAAGCCTGCATCAAATGGAAAAAGGAGGAGAAAATGCGATGTGGCGCTATTCGTCCGAGGAGAAACGTGGACTATACAGCTGAGCTCAAGCGAGCCGCACTTTTGTAAGACCAAACACCTCGGCGTACTAGTCAATGGACGCTAGTGGACAGAGGTGTCGTGACATCATCGGAGGTACTTGCTACCGACGTGAACACCTCTCGAGTACCCTCGAGCAAAATTCATGTTAGGAAAGGTGCCCCACGGAGAACGTCCCCTCTTTCTTCCACAACATGTGCTCCTTCTGCCAAAGACAGAGGCAAAGGGCACATGATATATGTTGATAAGGGCATATAAGATTCAACATGTTATCTCATCAATAGGATTCCAATGCAACTCCAGTAGCTCATGAGAGTCCTAACTCTCAAGAAGTGGAGAATACCCATGTTGATCCTCAAGGGGACACACAACAGATTGGAAATAATGATTTAGATGATCAAAGGACATATTTGGATCTAAGGCAAGGAGAGATTAATTCACCATCAAGGGATGAATTTCAGGATAATATTCAAGAACCAACACCTCTTTTCCTTAGAAAAATCACACGAATTAGAAAGCCCCCATCAAATTGGATTAACACAAGGGTCTACTACAACAACAATGCAGTAGATCACCCAATTCAAAAGGTTTGCTCTTTATCGCAGTTCCCTTTGGAACATCAAGTGTTTATTGGCAAATTGGAACATGAACTAGTCCCGAGGTCTTTTGGAGAAGCTATTGAGCATAAGGAATTGAAAGAAGAAATTGACAATGAGATAAAGGCTATGGACACGAACAAAACCTGGTATGAAGTGATCTACCAAGAGGTAAAAGGGAAGTGAGTTTCTAGTGGGTTTTCACAATCAAATACAATGGTGATGAGGACAGATATAAAGCAAGAGTAGTTGCAAGATGGTTTACACAAACTTATGGAGAAGATTACTTGGACACTTTTGCACTAGTAGCTAAGCTCCATACGGTAAGATTTATTCTTTCAATAGCAACTAATCTTGGATGAGATTTGTGGCAGATTGATAACAAGATTTTCTTGTGTAGAGTCAATGTAGTATAGTGGTGTATCAAGGGTTAACAATTCCTATCACACAAACATGCCATCGTAGTAAAGATATGTTGTCAATCTAAATGGGTGTGATGCTAACACTCTAGATGTAGTGGAACTACTAATTTAAGCTAAATATAATGGGGGGGGGGGGGGGGGGTTNCCCAAATGAACTGCACATAGCAAACATGCATGAAGTAAAATAGAAATGAACTTAAGCATGCATAAGTAAAAGATAGACAACTCGTGAAACGTAAACAGAAGAGTAAAATGGGTAAAAATGCAATCAAATGGAAGCAGTTCCTAAGAATGGGGGTAATTGACCAGTGATCCTTCTTGAACTACCTAGAAACCTAACATACTCAAACAATGAGCTAATCCCTAGATAGTAGATTCATATGCAACCAAGTCCAATCTCTTGATAAATGGAATCATCCTAAGCAATCACCATACCTAACTCTCGCTAACGGTACACTACCTATCAGGCATGAAGAACCAATCTACTAAAGCCAATAAGCACCTTACACATCTAATCTCTTAGGCTAGGATATGCAAATCTCTGAAATCACCATATTCAAGCATTTTATTGAACACCTTCTGAGTCCTGAAATGCCTAATATTAGATTTCAATTGATCAAAAAGAAATCAACATGAAGAGCAATGAAACAGAAGGTATCTAGATGAAATCAAACTTAGGTACCCAGGAAGAACAAGAAATCAACACCAATGTACCCCATCCTCAGGAACCTAAAGGAACTACTCACTACGCATGTTGGGTGCAAAATCAGAAAAACAGGAAAGCATAACTACTAAACAAGACATTCGAATCAAAAGTCAACGATCAAGAACAGCAAGAACACTAAGTTGAAAACATGATGAAGATGATGAACAAAACGAAAAACCCAAAGATGCAGAAGATGAAGATGATGAACAACAAGAACATTAACCTAGAGAAATAGAGTAAGAATGAAACAGTAGCAAACCATAGAAAGTGATCAAGGTGAAACGAGATGTAAAAGCATAAATACGTAGATTAACATGCACCAGATAGTTCACAGCCCTAATCTAAGCATGAAAATGAAGAAATCAGAAGATAAACGTAAACTTAATAAAATTATGGGTTTGAACATGAAGAACAACAAAGCAGAAATATAGAGAATATTAAACCTAAGAGAAAACCTAAAATGGCTAAAAATTAAATCTTGGTGCGAAATGGAGGCGTTTTAGGGCTTATATAGTGTTACAGAAAAAGCCCTAAAAACGATAAAAGGCAAAAGTCTAAAAATCCTAATGGTTCTTCTTAACCTGAAATTGGGTCGTCTTGGTTTGGGTCATCGGGTCGTAGTGAAGACAGCTTGATTTGGTGATCGAGGTGCAACAACAAGGGTGATTGAGGCGCAACATTGTGGTCGAGCCGAAGGTTTGGCCGAGACGATCGAGGCGAAGACTTGAACTTGGTCGTCATCAAGGTCATCATGCCGATACTTGAGGTGTGAAGACGTTGAGATGGACTTGGTCTTTATGTTGGCTCAATGTAAAGGCTCGACGTAGAAGTTGGTCCCTTCTTGTGTATTTCCCTTTCCTTCTCCAATTTTGTACTTATATTCTGAAAATTCCTCAAAGTCACGAAAAATCTCCAAAATGCATATGTATGCAAGTGCTAATGCAAAATTTTCTAAAAAGTGCAAACTTACTAATAAAGTCTATGGATGCAACATATGTACAACTAAAAGACCCTAAAATGATGTTAAATGACTTTCTAAAACCACTAAAATGCAGAGACATCACAGATGGATGTCAAAAATGCATTTCTCTAAGGAGAACTAGAAGAAGAAGTGTATATGCATTCACCTCCTGATCTTGAAAGTTCAAAAGGTCATGGAAAAGTGTTGAGGCTTAAGAAAGCTATTTATGGACTCAAGCAATCCCCAAGAGCTTGGTACCACAAACTGAGTTCAACCTTAATGACAATAGGTTTCAAAAGATCAAAACGTGATCATACTCTTTTCACACTTCAAAGCCAAGAAGGTATCTTGTCATTCTTATATATGTAGATGATATCATCATATCTGGTAGTAACAAGGCTGTAATTCAATCTACAAAGCTATTCCTTTAATGTGGTCTTGATATAAAAGATCTAGATGAACTAAAGTACTTTCTTGGGATAAAGGTTTGTAGATCGAAAGATGGATTGTTCCCATCACAAAGAAAGTACACTCTTGATTTGTTAAGTGAAACAAGAAAGTTAGGTGCAAAACCAACCAAGACACCACTTGAAGAAGGCTATAAAGTCATTAGAGAGGGAGAGGTTGAAGACACACCCTTTGAAGATCAACACCAATATATAAAGATGTTTGGTAAGCTTATTGATATCACTCGGTATTAATGCTTTTTAGTTTATACTTGCTATTTGGAATTATCCGAGTGTTTTCCTTGTATTTTGGCATATTTTCAGGTTTTTAGGTGTTCGGGACGTTCTGGAGCAAAAAGATGGATTTGTGCACAAAATGGATGCAAATTGGCATATACTGATGCAGAATTCGGCAGAAGGGTAAAAAGTTTACCAATGCTTAAAGATGTTCTCGTGGATAGATTGAGAAAAATTTTGACACGAGACAGCCACGTGAGTTAGATTTCATATGGAAGTGGTTTGAGGTCAACCATTGGAGAAATCAAAAGTTATGGAGATTTACTGAAGACTGGTCAAACTGTCTCGCACAAGAAGCATGTGCCGAAAGTGTGAAAAGAGATCGATCTATCCAGGGAGGGATCAATCTATCCAAACCTCCTGGAAACTTACGTAAAAATAGATCAATCGATCCAAAAAACGGATCGATCGATCCATGCACCCGAGAATCAATAAAAATCATCCAAAATTACAATTTTGCCTTCAAGACTCGCCAAGACTTTTCCTTATTGGTTTTGTTTTTGTTTTTAGCACTATAAAAGCCTTAGGCTTAGGTTTTTTTATAATCAATCAATCCATCACTTATTTTATTTCCCATAGCTTTTACAGAGAGACGAATCACATCCTTGTGTTCTTGGAGAAGATTTATAAACTCTGTCTTTTATTTATACAATTTAGGTTTTGAATTCTGCAATGTTTACTCTTTCTATGATTTATGTTCTTGTTATCATGTCTAAGTAGTCTATTTGTTAGGTTTTAGGGTTTCTCCCAGGAAAACCAGGTTAATTGTTAGGGTTTTGATAGAATGGATTGGATTTGTTAGGCTCTTAGTATAGATTTGTTACTAATGCTTGAATTAAACTGGCCATCTAGTTCATTGATTTTATGTTGATAAACACAAAGGAATTTGGTTTGGAGATCTGACCTAGTCTAGATGAGTAAGTTCCTTTGCTTGCGGGAGTATTTTCTTACGGGCTTATGAACATATTGAATCTGAATTACAATGCATGTTTAAATCATCTAAATACGGCAGGATTTTTCCTTTAGTGATTTAAACATAGGGGTCTAATACTTCGAGAGAAGGTTACTCTATTGTTGTCTTTTGAGTTCGGAACTATCTTCATAGAAAATCATGCATGTTAACCTTGACTTTTAACCTGAATACATGTGGAATTGCCTATTTCCTAGCGTTAGCGTTACAATTGTTTTTACTTTATCATTATTGCTACTTTCTAATCAACACCATCTTTTAAATATGTTCCTAGCTTGATTCGATTTTAAACTGAGAGTGGTACATTCTTGGTCTCTGTGGATTCGATCCCTCATATACTATTGTGTTTGTTGTGCACTTGCAGTGAATATATTTGGATTAAAACCCGAGTGTATCAAGTTTTTGGCGTCGTTGCTGGGGACCAATACAGTGCCTCTTAAGTTTTCTTTAGAGTTCAGTCTAGGAATTTTTCTTTTTACAGTACTTAAGCTTTCTTTCTTCTTGATTTCCTTTTTACAGGTGCATTACCAGAATATCTGACAAATCCAAGGACTTGCAACCTCGATAACGCAGAACTCTCGAAGTTAGAACGCTTAGACTCAATGGTTAACAATCATGTAGCCCATAATCACCCTTTGGTAGGTGACTTCAACAATCCACATGCATTGCTTGCCAACAGGATTGCCATTCACCCTAACCCACCTCATATGCGAGAATTCACCATACCTCACCAACTCTTCACTATGGTTAGGCAGAACTAATTCCATGGGTTAGCTTCTGAATCTCCCATGGATCATGTCGAAAACTTTGAAGATATCTGCAGAACTATTCGACTCAATGGAGTTTTGAATTACTACTTATACTGCACCTTGTTTACTCACTCTCTAGCTGATAAGGCACTCAGATGGTTAAAGTCTCTTCCAACAAACTCTATTTAGACTTGGGATGAATGTAAATCCAAGTTTCTCAGCCACTTCTACAACCCTAACATGACCAAATATCTGCGAAATATGATCTCTCAGTTTTAGCCGAATCTTTCTATGAATCATGGAAAAGATATAAGGAGTACCTTCGTGATTGCCCTCACCATGGGTTCTCTGAGTTGGATCTTCTCAACATCTTTTACAGGGGTGTAGACCATCAGTATCAACTCTCTTTGGATGCTTCTAGCAATGGTAATTTCATGACCAAATCTGTTGGTGATGCCTATCAACTTATACAGAACCTAGGTGCAAGCAACAGTAACCATTACACATATTATGATAGAAGGATGAAGGTAACTAATTCTGAAAACTTTGAAATCTCATAATTGAAAGGACAAGTTTCAGAATTGAAAGGACAAGTTTCAGAAATGAAAGGGTTGCTCACTCAGCTTCTCAAGAATCAAAACCGAAACATGTCAGCTTTGCTGAAAGTGTAGAAGCAGCTTGCTTTGCTTTCCAAGACCAAGTGTACCCACCTCAACACCAGAACTTTTTGCAGAATTCCAACTCATGTGCTTTTTAAACAACCTCTCAGCTTGGATTTCAACAAGCACCTCCACCAAAAGTTCAACAATAGAACGAGATGGAAGACATGCTCCAAAAAAAACTGGAAGGTGAGCAACAAACTGAAAGGAACCTAAATGACAAGATGGGTAGTATGTACAATGTTTTGAACCAAAAATTCGAAACATTATCTACTCATGTCAAGCATTTGGATACTCAAGTTTCTCAGACTTTGAAAGCTGTAAAGAGACAAGTTGGTGTCCTCCCTGGGAAGTTTGAAAACAATCCAATGGGCTACTGTAAGTCAATAACCTTGGGTTTAGTTGCAAGAGATGATGAATCTGCAGAAAATGCAGATCTAAAAAGGTCGGGAAAAGATGCAGAGAAAGAGATCGATTCATCCCTCAAGGGATCAATGGATCCTATATTATGGACAAACTAGAGACTTCAGATCGATCGATCCTTGACTTTGGATCGATCGATCCAGCTAAAACAGGAGCATCCGATAAAAGAGATCGATCGATCTCATTCAGATTGATTGATCCGCTGTTGTCTAACTAAAAAAATCCAGAGATCGATCGATCCCCATACCCAAACTGTAACATCTGCTGGTCGAGTTTATAAACCGAAGATTGCTTACTCGATTGAGCCCAAAAAGTCCAGAACTGACCTTGAGGATAATGAGATGATAGGTAAGCCACCAAATCCACTAGGAAGACTTAAAAAGATGCAAGATCCTAAGGAATTTGTAGTTCTTTGTGTCATCAATGACGTTGAATTCAAGGACTCACTCTGCGATACATGTGCTAATGTGAGTATCATTTCAAAGGTTGTTGTAGAGAAATTGGGAATCTCAGGTACTAAACCATCTAAGACGCCCTTTCAACTTGTTGATAATTCCACTATAACTTCTACTGGAATCATATCTGATATGCTGGTACAAGTTGGAGAATGTCTAGTTCCTGTTTATGTCCATATCTTGGAGATGAATGGGGACTTAGATAGGCCACTAGTTCTAGGTAGACGTTTCCTAGCTTCTTAGGAGCTGTAGTTGATATGCCTAATCAGCGTATCTCCCTTACCAAAGTGAAGAAAATTTTCTTCTACCAAGCAGTGCCTCCAAAAGGAGCATCTAGAATCACAATGGTTAAGGAGGTCAAAATGAAGCATGAATCTCATATAGAATCTGGTGCTAAGAGTGTTGTTGATGAAGTGATAGTTGGAGATTCTCATGTTCCAACAAAGAACACAATTCTAAAGGTAAACATAGATACAAAGGTGAAACCAAAGAAGATCAAGAGGGATTCTTAAGTTACTCTGATTCCTCAGGCAGTGGTTGGAGATTCAATCGAGTATAAAGTGAGGAGAAAATGTACTTCAAAGCAACTCTCAAAGATTTCAGATTATAGTGATTGTTGTGGGGAATATTTTGATGCTGATCTAGCTCCAGCTTAGAAGGTAAGTTTGTCAAGCTATTGATGTTAAACAAGCGCTGAGTGGGAGGCAACCCACTAATTGGTATTTTAGATTAGTGATTTCGGTTTTGAGTTAGTTTGGTTTTAGTTGACTAACTTATTGATTTTTAGTTTTGAGTTCTTTGTGATTGAGGAAAATATCAGGTTCTACCCAGAGGTTCAGATTGATTGTTCGGTGCAAAGATATGTCGACCTAAAACCCCTGGAGAAGAACTGTAAGCAGAGATCGATCGTTCTCCCTTCTCAGGTAAGTTCCAACATTTGAACTCAAGTCTTTGATTGTTCTTTATTCTGGTCTTATTCCTTCTCTTGGATTTATTTTCACACCAGGATAGTGTGGTTTAAGTCTGGGGGAGGGTTTATAGCTACTAACCGTGTTTTGTATCTTTTTGATGTTTCATCATTTTGGTGAAAGTTTTCAAATTTTCAAAAATATTTGTTATGATTTAGTTGTGTCTAGTTGACTCGAAGAAACAATGACTATAATATGCGATGATAACCAGCCTAATGTGAGTATAGTATTGATCTTTTTAGATTACTGACCTAGATTTAACTGATAAGTTTAGGATTATAACTCCATTGCTGATTGTTTTGCTTCTCAAAGTCCGAGTCTTTTGGATTGTTGATGATTTGATGCTAGCTCTACCATGATAGGACTTAATCTGAACTTAATTTCTCTTCCTTATGGTGGTAAGATACTTTGAAATCTAAATGCCTTGCTCTTCAATGTTCTGTAAAACCGACAAGTTCTTTCAGTATGATCCGGATCCTTTCTCTC